>JACEGR010003316.1:0-107595 GCA_014170235.1 Listronotus bonariensis
TTTTGGTGTGAGGTAGTTTTTAAATGGCCGAGGCGAAGCCGAGGCTATTTAAAACCTCCGAACACTTGAAAGGCCTTTCGCATCGTGTAATGTAGATATTATATTTTTGTTGCTACTGTTCTATGTATCGCATAATTTAATAATCATTAACATCATATTTTAATAAAAATATCAGAGATTTTGAAATTTTACCTGTTAAAAATTAATCCATAGCAACACATTTATTGTTGACATTGTCTGTCATCAGCACCTGTCAGATATTGAATTATTGTTAATTTAGTATAAATCCATTCCCATTTTAAAATGTTAAATGAATATGAAAATGGCATCCAAAAGGCAGCTGACCTTGCGTGTGCCTCACTTCTGCCAGACAAATCTAAAGAGAGGTACCATCAAACATATAAATCGTTTTCTGAATGGCTTGCTACAAAAAATGTGGGGCGGATTGACGAGAATGTGATGTTGGCGTATTTTCAACAAAAATCCGAGTCTTTATCACCACCAACCCTCTGGTCTGTATATTCCATGCTCAAGTTAACAATTTCCGTAAACAAAAATCAAGATATTTCGGAGTTCAAGAAACTAGTTGCTTTTATTAAAAGGAAAAACGATGGTTATGAGGCAAAAAGTCAAAAATTTTTAAAAAGAAGAAATCATAAAGTTTTTACTTAACGCGCCTGATCAAAGTTACTTAGCGATGAAAGTAATAGCCATTATGGGAGTGGCTGGAGCATGCCGGACAGACGAAATATACAGAATGAAGCTAAGTGATGTAGAAATAAGAAATGACGTGGCTATAGTAAAAATAGTGGAGTCTAAAAATAAAGTTAAAAAAACTTTGTAGTAACGATGAAGGCTCAGTTCCTTATGTCAGATTTCTACAAGAATATATTAAGCTGAGACCAAGGAATGCTCTAGATGAGCGCTTATTGTATCGTTATGAAAGAGGTAAATGTGTTAACCAAGTAATTGGAAAGCACACTATTTCAAATGTACCTAAAGAAATTGCGAAGTTTTTGAAGCTGGAAGACGTCAGTAGATACACTGGCCATTCTTTTAGAAAAACGTCAACTACGTTCCTTGCCAATGCTTTGGATGTCGATATTTTGGACTTAAAAAGCCATGGAGGTTGGAAGTCTTCTTCTGTTGCGGAGGGATATATTGCTGAATCCTATAGTAATAAGGTGGAAATTTCAAAGAAGATTTTACACGAAATTCCTACCAATATTTCCTCTAATGAAGTAACAGTGAAAACTATGAATATTAACGTAGTTAAAGGTGATAACGATACCCCAACAACAAATTTAAAAACTGTTAATTCAAGTATTATTCCTCCAATTTCTTTTGCTAATTGCTCAAATTGCACAATTACTTTTAATGTCAATACCTAACCTAGTTTTTAAAATATTTTGTCATAAATTAGTTACTTTTTATAAATAAATCCTAATATTTCCCACAAGCATATTTTCTTTTTTTTTTACTCTTACTTTTTGTCCAGGCGCTGACAATATTACTTTCGTAGCTAGCAACGCTTAGCAACCAGGTAACACGAAGGTTCTCTTTCGTTATCATTCGCGTTGCTAGGACCACAAAGTTTTCTTATTTATACAGTAGTAGAAAAATACTGTTTTGTCATTTTTAGTCATGGCCTTCTCTAAAAAAACAAAATTTATGGAAAATACTAATTTTCTGTAAAACTTTAAACAAGAAACACATACTTATATTTACTTTTGAAAAGCCGAAAAAAGCTTAATAAATACAGATAAAAATATACAGGGTGTTCCATAAGAAATAACATAGACTGGGTAATTTTCTTAAAAAATAACCAATATAGAAAAAAACAATTACATCACAATATTTTACGAAAAAACTGCACAACTAACCTATTTAAAGTTTTTTACAACTTTAATAGCAAACGAGTTAAAAAAGATTATAAAAATGGGCAAAACCCGAAAATCACCCTGTAGCTCTAAGATGGATCGCAATAGCCATGAACTGTTTCCACTAAGTTTTTCTCAAAAAAAAGAGATCGGGAGTCCTATATTAGATTTTTGATATTCTTTACGGTTTTAGAGATAACCCGTAAAACCATCAAAAATAAAACACCCTGTGCATATATTTTTATAATAGTTTCATCAATTAAATTTATAGGTCTTGTGATATAATAAGTATATGATTATTTATCTAGGTCCCTATTAAAACTATTGTACTTGTACTATCACAAGTTTTTATATATATAACACATTTTAATCAGCCAAAAAGTAAGTTTATTTTGCTTTTTGTTTTTTTATGAAATTTAAAAGACAGTGCCGAAGTACCTGACTAGGCTGAAGCGTAGGGCGCCATGTGATAAAATAGACGCCACAGACGGGAAGGCTTTTTTGTCTTCAAGTACAAGGCAACTTCGGTTTTTAAGACTTATTTGCGTCAATGATTGAAATGGTAAAAAGGGGCAGAACCTTTTTTTTGTTCAATTTTATTTTTGTAAGCTCCCCGACAACTCCAGCCTAGGGACCCGGAAAGAGTTAATCCGGCCCTGTCAAAAGATGCTACGGATTTGCGGATAAATGACATCATATGTATCTTTTTAAATGAGTTTTCAAGGCGCGCTTGTGGCTGCTCCGGTTGTATCGGCAGCGTCGATCTCCGGAGTTAAGCAGTGAAGTGCGCGCCCATAACTGGATGGGTGACCGGCGTTGTCGGTTTTGGGCAACGGCACGCGGTGTTCTGCTCGGGGGTGAACGAACGGACCGAGCAACAACCATCCAAGTTATGGAATGAATGGTGTGTGAATGGGAAGGAGTAGGGGTCAAGGTACAATAAGCCTTCAGGCTGCAGTGCACCACCTAGGGGGGTGGTCGTCGGGCCTGGGTGGGATGACCCCGAAAGGGCGAAAAAAGTGAGTTTTCCCTGATCTAGTTAACGAGGTACAGCATAGAGAATAGCAAAGTTTATAAATACAATTAAATAACAATGTTAAAACTATCAAGAATTTAGAGCTATAGCTTCATACTTTATTTTCATTCTGGTAAAGTAGCAACCTATTATAATATTTTTGATTGGTTTCCTAATTTTTATAATTATTAGTTACACTAATATTTTAAAGAAGTTTTTAGTTTTACATTTTGGTTTTAGTGGAGATCCGGACAAAGCAGACCTTTTTGGTAACACAGCCTTACATCTCGCCGCTGCTCAAGGTCATATGCGTATAGTTACCTTCTTGATTAACTTTGGTGCTAATATTTACAATACAGATATAGATGGAAGAACAGCTCAAGAATTAGCCGGAATTAATGATAGAGAAGACATTCTTAGGTTTTTGGATGGAGTTACTGCAAAATTGGAGGCTAGTGATAAAAAAAAGTTAAAGCTATGAAAGAGAAAGCCAAAGAAAATTCTAAAAAGAGAATAAAGGTAAGAAAACAAACAAATATAATCAAGTTTCATTTAAAGGTGGTAGACAGTTTTATTTTTCAATAATACTACTTTCTTGGACTTCCATTGTCTTTATTTTTAACCGATATACGACGTTTCGGATTGTAACTATCTCCAACCGTTCTCCAAACTACTCTGAAGAAACTACGACTTACATGTATACTATGCAGCTTCGGTAAACAACGCATTTGGCAAAAAAAAATTAAATGAAAAGAGGGTCTTGTGGCACATCATTTTAAGGCTGACTATGATAACTCTAAAATATAAGGTCAATACCTTTACCTACTAAAAAGCGCTAAGTTTAAAAGTTATTTTAATACATGATTTGGATGGCCAATGGCCATATTTCCTAAAGTAATAACGTTAGATGCATCCAATGTGGTAATTTTTTTACTTGTTAAAAAATATATATACAGTTTGTCCTACCCTGTATGTAAATATCAGTATGACCAATAAAAGATCTTTTAAAGAGCTTTAAGTCCATACCATATTAAGTACATTTAAATTTAATAGTGGCCAGCCAAATTAGGTATTTAGGTAATTTTTAAAGTACCGCCGTCTTGTAGTAGGTGAAGGTATTGACTAAATTCTAGTTTTCAAAAGTACTTATTAGGAGCTTTAAAACTGTGTGCCACAAGACCTCCCATTCCATTTTTTCAAGATGGCGACCAACATCCATCTTGATAATTTCATTAGTCAGTTTTATTTAAAAACATAGTATTTGTGCATTTCATATCCCAAAGTCTTAACTTTTTAAACTGACTTGTTCAAAAATTAAAATGAGAAAAATAAAAGAAATGTACTGTATATAGTTTAAATGCCTCCTTACAAATATATTACAACATATTTACAATATATTTTTAAAATATTTGTATTTAGTCATAAACAGTAAAATAGAATGTATTTTTAAGCAACCTGTATATTTCTCCATAGGTTTAAATTTTGCTTCCATAATGCCCGCATGTCTATAAAAAATATTTTAGAAATATAACACCGTTTTTGTAACAGAGATCCGGGCGTATAAGGTGCTCAATTATCTTTCTTTTTTTCAACTTTTATACTTATACCTATATTTGAAAATATTCTTTATAATATGTTTTTTTAATTATTGTTAAAATGTAGAGTTTTAAATTTTCTGTGATTGCTCAACACAAGTAAAATATTAGAGTTGTTTAAACTATTAGCTGCATAAGGCAATAGAAGCTGCTTTGGTACTAAAATTTAATAGCAAACCACTAGTGAAAGCATTTAAACATAGAAGATAAAAAATAAAACACAAGTTAGGTGTTTCTGCCTTCCTTCTTTAAAACGCGCGAAAAACAATGATTTCAAGAATAAAACGGATAGCTATTAGAAACCGTATTTTCAATGGACCTGCGCGAGAATTTTTAACCCCACACTGGGAGGTTTACAGGGTGCACTTGCACATGCGCAGTTATCCAAATACCTAGGATTTTTATAGCTAAAAAAAAGAAGTTGGTACCAATGACAAAATTTGCAGTATTTTAATAAATATAGTGTTTACAACACTGAAAGCATTTACCTCAACAAAGACAGGACCACATTCGTCGTAATTTGGGATTTCCCGATCGTTAAATCAACCGACGCGATGCTGCGATGTGGGCCAGAATTAGTAATTTGGTGATCGTCTTTGGTTGGTTTCTGTAATTTTTCCTCATGTGTTTGCAAAAACAGAAACTTAAGCATGATTCGTTGTATGGTGTTGTTGGGCCCACAGCCGATTTTGTTTAATTATGTTTTTTAGCTTCGATCACAAATCTGAGGTCACGTTTGCCCTTACCGTAAAAATAAACAATATTTCAAGCATCTACTGCCTATTTATACGCCGCAGTTTTTAAAGTGTTGAAAGAAACAATTCTATTGATATACAAGCCAAATGCAGCGTCGCAACGATTGCATTAAACGCCTTAAGTTTAACTAAACAGAACGTAATTTTAACTCGATAAATTCACCTAATTCACATTTATTCATAATACTAATTACACCAAATAAACTAAAATAAAGCAATTATTATTTTACGAAATAAAATAATTAGGAGTACATTTTTGACGCTGTTCTATTTTAAAAATAATAATAACTAAATATTCATGATGTTATAAGTTTTATTCTATCAAATTATTCTCAAGCATTTTATCAAAACCATAGTTTTGTTGTGTCAAACCAGTTTTACGAAGAAAGGTATTAATACAAATAATATTGTTTAGTTTTAAGGTTAAGCCAAAAGGGTTCTTATAACTTAAAAAGTGTGTTTGTACAAAAAACCCGAATTGGATTTTAAAATTATGGCCTCAAAACACGGTCGTAAGATAACTTTATTTAAAATCGGCGATGAGCTCGATACCTAATAAAATGACAAACAGTTCAGATGTTTTCAAGAATATGAATACCGGGTGTTTCTCACAGATGGTTTCCCTCTATAACTTTTTTACTTTTTAAGATAAAAATATAAACTTTAATATATCTGTATTTGACATACTGATTGGATTAATAGTTGATCTATTTACTTCTTTTTATTACTTCTGGTTTAACCGGAAATGACTGCTACTTTAAAATTTTTAATGGCACCAATAGTATATTTTATCTTATTTCGATAGAATATGACATTCTGTTCAGCATAAGTTTATTTTGGGTTAAGTTAATAAAATGACATTATTTTGGGGAATAAAATGTATTTTTTTTTATTATTAACGCATTTTTTTTTGTTGTATTAGCTTAATTAACAAACATTTTTTTTTGGCGTATCCATAAAAAAAATTAACTTTATATATTGTATGGTAAGATAACATAATAATAGCTATTAGGACTTGAGCTCTTCATATGATAAACATTTTCAGAGAATCGAAAATAAAATATTTTATTATTGTCTATCTTTTATAAAATTAATAAATAAATTGTCTTTTTTGTCATATAAAATTTGGTTGATATTAATAACGTAATAAAACAAGAATGACTATACCCTAAAGAGATATAGGTATAAGACATATCTTCTAAGTTTATAAATTAGTGTAAATAAAAAACAAAAAATAAAAAAATAAAAAATTTATATGTACAAATAAAATCGTATGAGTGAATCTAGTCATATATTTTTAATTAATAGAAACAATTTTAATATAGATTTATAAGTATAACTTGGAACCGCTATGTCACAACAACCATAAACAGAGTTCACGACCTTTTACTATACCGACTCTAGCCATAAAAACATAGGGTTTAGATAAAGTCAAGGGCTATGACCTAGGGTAACGTGACCTAGTAACCCAAATAGCAGGTACTTTTACGCTTGTGTTTACAAAATACTTTCATTAAGAAAGATATTTTGTTCTGGATACGGGGGAGTGTTGTAATGAACTGGGCAAGGTAGACTGACTTTATTTTTGTGCAAAAAAAAATAATAATTTAATTTTTAATATGATCAAGCAAAGGCAAACTGATTTTTATTTAATAAATAAAGGAAAATTGTAGTGGCTCAGGGTATTAAAATTTCACTACAATAAATAAAATTATAAAATATCATTTTATAATCGAAAATAAAATTAATTTAAATTTAGGATTAAAAATAAGAATTCCTAAAAACTTACTGTAAAAAGAAACAAAAACAATTTTAATTTATTCCAAGTCACTAAAAGGGTAAAAATCCAAAGTTAATTTTCTAAGTTCACAGATCACTTTTAAACTACTTTTTCCAAATATTTTTGACCGAACGATCTAAGAGTCGCGACGAAACTGACTAAGCAACCTAACCATATTAAGCAGGAAAGCTCACCCCTTCTTAATAAAGAACATTTATTGCCTATAAAATATTCTTACACTATATATAATTAAAACCTAAATTATTTGACAGCTTGTTTACAAAATTTTACTGCAGGTGTCGACCACGTCGCCGTATAAGATTAATAAATTCAATTAAAACATAACATATTTGACAGAATATCTCATAAATTTTGGAAAAAGGCGAACGCTAATAAAATTTTAAGTGTTCTTGACCAATTAATGTCTTAATAAATTTTGATATTCGGTAAACATTTGGGGTTTTGTACACGTGTTTGATAGTATAAAAAGAGCACATTAATTCCGTAAAATTCCGTACATTCTACGACGTTACGCGATATACATCTGGAAAACTGTGAAACTCGGAAAAGTCTGTCAGTCGGTAGTACGGTCCGTGATCCGGTGTAGTGAAAATTCAAACAGCTAGAAACGCTAAAAGTCAGTACTGAAAAAGTGTCAAAAATAGGTTAAAAAGGTCGTGGAATTAGGTCAAAGGGTCGTAAAGTGAAACAAAAGTAAGTGTCGTGACATAGTGGAATAAATATTGAAAGGTTTATAAAAATTAAGTTAGAATTAGTGATTGCTCGGGTGGCTCCCGTAATTATACTTAATCTAAAATATGTAAACAGTGTTTTACAGTGTTTTAAAATAAATTGTGCTTTCTTAAAATTTATCACAGTGTTTTTTTTTATTATCAGTACAGATTTGCTTTAAATTAACTAAGAAAATAAATTCTATTATAATTCTTTAAAGTGTTTAAAGTAATAAATCATATGGCAAAAAGGTTCTCCTGAACCCTAAAATTAATTACCTTGTAGCAGGCACAGCCGGAATATTTACTTGAGGTGTTAGATTTTAAAAGCAGTGCCGTGCAGCTACAGCAGCATGAATTTTATAATACATAAAACCACAAATAAATATCGTTAACTCTCCCCTTCACCGCCAAACTTAAACGTACCAGAAATCAAAGTGTCCGGACATTGCCTATAGAATTGATGACAACCCTAAGCACCATTCGTGCAAGCGTAACCCCTTGTTACCAAGCTAACGTAGCATATTAAAACAACAAAGAATATGCATAATACGCCCTTTTGAAATTATGTTTGTAAAACTCTAGGAAATGGTAATCAGAAACCATTTAATTTAGGTAAAAAACATAATACATTTAAATTCTATATTATACCTTTTTTAATACCCCTTGCCCCCAGACTAAATAAAAATAAAACCACTTGATATTAAAATAATATTAGATGTTGCCATTTATATTAATAGTGTTAAATACATTTTACATTTTAGTTATTTTTTGGCTCTTTGCGAAAACATGGTGATTGATTTCGTTAGTTTAACGATCTTTGCCCAAAAATTTTTATTTTTCTATACAGTGTATTATTATTTCGTCTAGTGTTATTAGTAGAGATTAAAAACTGCCAGTATGGCTGCAAGGATTTAGAGACAATTAGAAGTGCCTAAAAATAATTTTAAACCGTGGCGACCATTTACGGACAGTCAGAAACTTTGGGGCCCTTATGAACTTAGTAAAGACATAAAAAGACGGAGAAAACTGCCGGTAATATTACCGATTAGACTGGAAATCATCTACCTCGCAAAACAAATACTATTAAATATTTATTTAAATCTAAAAAATAAATGGACGAAGGCAAACCTAGTCTTATTAAAAAGTTTGTAAATTGTCAAATATTTGTTTTCGCACTGTTTATTGTTACCAAAGGTGTCACTGAAGAACGCAGAAAAAAATCGACCTATGCTTAAAAAAGTGCAAATAGGCGTAAAAATGGAAATTAAAAATATAGTTTATAATTTTTATAAGAAAAATATATCTCCTACTGCAAGTGACATTCTAGCTGAAGTAAGAAAGAAAAAATTTAACCTTCCCTATAAATCATTAACAAGTCTAAAAGTACTTTAACAACTTAGGTAATAGTTCGATATAGAGGTTTTCGCTATTATAAGAGATTTTTGAAAAATTCTTTTTCAGGGAGTTTCAATAGGTCGATTATGACACAAATCTGTGTGCGCGTTTTCCAAAATCCATTTCTATAATTTATTATTAATAAAAACATATTTACGGGACGGTGGAGTGAACAGGGGTGCTGGGTGGGGACGAAACAGTAGAAATCCTACATTAAACACCCAAAACAGTATTTCACAGTACACACCGCACTTTCTGTTTACAAAAATGTCCAAAAAATTGTTTAAAAAAATAAAAATAAATAATAGTTTACACAACAATTTCGCCATGGCTGACACGAATATCACTGCATAAAAATGATGAGTTTGCAAATGTCTTGCGATGTTGCCAAACAGCTGAGAAAAAAGGAAGATACAGGACAAAATTCATATGAAAAATTAAGTTATACCTTCTTCTTATTATAATTTGTAGAGAAAAAGAAAAATACCTAAGCATTAAGAAGGAGGTATTTCTACAAAAAATACCATTGTTTCTTATGGAAATGGTGGATTTTAGTAAGTGTTTGATCGCGATGGCATCTACAAAGATTTGAATGGGAATCCCCGAAATAGGCTTGGTGTTAAATCTTCATAAGAAGTTTGGCAATGTTGCCTCTATCGAGACTGTCGTTTTCATAATTTCTTTAATTAATGGCGGACGAGAATCTCATTTGTGGGATAATTTTTGAAAAATTTAATAGTTTTTAAAATTAATTTACATTTTTTATGTGCCCCGAGTGCAGTGTATTAATGTTTTCTTGTGTTTGACGTTGGTTTTATACTGTTTTGTCCCCACCCAGCACCCCTGTTCACTCCACCGTCCCGTAAGTACGTTTTGATTAATAATAAATTATAGAAATAGATTTTTGAAAACGCGCAAACAGATTTTTGTCATAATCGACCTATAGAAACGCCCTGAAAAAGAATTTTTCGAAAATCTCTTAAAATAGCGAAAACCGTTATATCGAACTTTTACCACAACTTAATCTCCGATATAAAAAAATGGATCGAAGGCAAAAAATTATGGAGTCTTCAAGAATAATTAAGTACAGAAAAGAATACCTTTACAGTATCGCCAAATACCGCAGCGAGGGCAAGCCAATTGTCCATTTAGATGAAACGTGGTACGATACGCACGAGATTAAAGGCAAGGGATGGACGGACAGGACTAGAAAAACAACACTGGATGTACCGCCTTTATTAATAACATAATATGTAATATATAAGATAATTATTATCGTTCATGCGGGGGACGAAAATGGTTTTGTTAAAAACAGGTTAATGGTACCAGCCCAAAACATTGCAAAATCTAGCGCTGACTATCATCAAGATATGGATTCTGCACTTTTTAACCCTTTGCGGACGAGTGGTCCCAATTGGTACCACAATAAAATTTATTTTACTTACGCGGCCTCGTAAGCGCTGGCTGGGACCACATCGGTGTATTTCATAGCCAAGCGATCCCCCACTCTGCCAGAATTACAAATTCCATGCATGTGCGTTCTAGAAGTCGTTGGAACTAGATTGCCGGGATTTTTACAGTGCGACTTAGCGATGTAACATGTTCTGATCTGTTTATTAGTGATAATCCAAAGAAAAGATATGCCTGGTAAGTTTGAGATTATTTTTCGTTTAAAATAAGATGTATAATAGCTGTTAGTTATAAAATTATTATATGAATTTTTATTGTTGCCGGAATGTCACGAAAAATATGTGTGGTTATTTTTGGGACCACTAGGCCGGTAGTGTTTGTAGTTTTATATTTTCTTTTTGTTTTAGGAAAAAAGTATTTAGATATCTCCAGACTCACTTCTGACGACGCATTCGCTTTGATAGATGAACTACCATCAGATAGTGGTTCTATTACATCTGAAGCACCTACTGAGGATGAAATAGAGGAGGCTGACGTAGAGTTGGATGCAGTTGCCGTTTCTAACGAGGCAGATTATTTTCAACCACATAATACTCAATTAGATTCCGATTCCGAAGGTGACGATGACATACCATTAGCTAATCTCCTTCCAGTACTTCGCGAAAAAACAAAATGGCTTAAAATATCCCAAGTTATTGAACCTGAGGATTTTACTGAAATTTATGGTTCAAATGTACCAGAGTGTACTGAAATGCCACTAGATGTATTTTCATGTCTTTTTTCCGATAATCTAATAGACAAAATTATATTTGAGACTAACCTTTATGCGACTCAGCAATATGGAGACCGCTATACTGCGACAACTAGTGAAGAAATAAGATGTCTCCTAGGAATCAATCTTATGATGGGGCTGACTAGGAAACCCAGCTATAAAGATTATTGGTCCTCAAAATTTGAGATGAGAGATCCATACATATCAACATCAATGTCTCGTGATCGGTTTAGCTGGTTATTAGCAAACCTGCATTTGAATGACAATTCTCTTCAACCTAAGAAAGGAGAAGTTGGGTATGACAAGCTATACAAATTAAGACCCCTCCTAGATGCTCTGTCTGATACTTTTCTAAACTCGTATAAACCTGGAAAAAATCAAGCAATTGATGAATCGATGGTAAAGTTCAAAGGGAGGATTGGCTTTCGTCAATTTATGCCCCAGAAACCTATTAAACGGGGCTATAAAATTTGGATTCGAGCGGACGAGACAGGGTATGTATCGCAATTCCAAATATATACAGGAAAAATAAACGATAAACCTGAGTCCAATCTAGGATCTCGTATAGTAAAAGACCTCACCCGTTTATTAGTAGGGAAATGTCATAGAGTATATTTTGATAATTTTTTTAATGGTGTTCAACTTCAAAAAGATTTATTAGCAGATAAGATATATGCTTGTGGAACGGCCAGAAAAGGGCGCAAGGATATACCCAAAGATCTTAAGTCCGAAAACCTGAAGGTTTACTGTATTTACAGTGGAAAGATACAAAAGTAGTACGCTTTTTAAGTAACTTTGACAATCCAGAAAAGTTAGATACTGTATCCAGAAAGCAAAAGGATGGAACATCCATCAACATTCCCTGCCTGCAGTTGGTAAAAAATTACAATATGAATATGAACTTCGTCGATAAATCTGATCAATATGTTGCGACTTATAGATTAGACAGAAAGTCAAAAAAATGGTGGCACAGGCTTTTTTGGTACTTTCTTGATTTGGCGGTTGTTAATAGTTTCATAATTTTTAAAAGTCGGTCATCAGAAGTTAAAAATTTAACTTTAAAGGAATTTAAGTTTGCAGTTGCTACTGGTTTGATTGGTGCAGATCCGAAAGTACCACAAAAAGGAAGAAAGAGTACTGAAATGACTCCAAACCGGTTTAAAGTAATGGTTCCACCAGAAAAGCGGTTCCATAAGGTAGCTCATATGCCAGTACATGGTACTAAAGTGCGTTGTGTTCATTGCAGTACGCGTGCTCAACCACATCGCACTAGATGGCATTGTTCCACCTGCAATGTGGGTCTTTGTTTAACGGAAAAATCAAATTGTTTTTATGTTTTTCACCAAAATTAGTTTAACTTTAGTTTCCTAGTGGTTCCATAATAACACCACCATTTTTTGTGTAACATGTTTAATAAATAACAAAAAAAAACAGATTTACTGTTCTTTGCTTTCACCTCTATGCCTAAAACCGTAAAAAAATCCAATAAAGCATGAAAAAATAAATCCGTCCGCAAAGGGTTAAACAATGGTTTGAAAACAACCTAATCCCAACATGGTACTAAAGTGCGTTGTGCTCATTGCAGTACGCGTGCTCAACCACATCGCACTAGATGGCATTGTTCCACCTGCAATGTGGGTCTTTGTTTAACGGAAAAATCAAATTGTTTTTATGTTTTTCACCAAAATTAGTTTAACTTTAGTTTCCTAGTGGTTCCATAATAAGACTACCATTTTTTGTGTAACATGTTTAATAAATAACAAAAAAAAACAGATTTACTGTTCTTTGCTTTCACCTCTATGCCTAAAACCGTAAAAAAATCCAATAAAGCATGAAAAAATAAATCCGTCCGCAAAGGGTTAAACAATGGTTTGAAAACAACCTAATCCCAAATTTACAACCGCAAAGTGTTATAGTTCTTGATAACGCTCCATATCACTCAGAACAAGTACAGAAAAAGCAACTAAATCAAGACAAAAAGTTGATATTAAAAAAATTCCAAGAAAATATCGGTCCGATTCCTCCAGATTGCAAAACTAAGGAGTTAGTGCAAAGCGAGGAACAAATTATTAAAGAAAAAATTAAAAATCTTGAACAGCTAACAATAAACAAGATAACAAGAAAACTTGCAACATCCAGATGTATCATCTGTGGAACAGCGCCTAAGAAAGTGAATTTGCAAAATTTCAGTCGACCATCAAAAGTAGAAAATTACCGTTTTCGTTTGTCTACACTTGCTGGATAAGATTTTTTAAATGTTTACTTCATATTAGTTATCGTTTACCGAAAAAGTTGGCAAATAAAAGGACCAGAAAACAATAAAAATGTATATTATCCGACTTTAAGTTCAAATTGGGACTCACTGTAAACAAACCAAAACCTGGGTATGATTCGAGCACAGCTCTCATAAAATATATAGATTAATTACTAGTTTCTAAAAATGGCAGTTTATGCTACCACCGGCTTCTAGTGACTTTTATTTCGCGATATTGGGAACAGTCACTTACTTCTGATGGCAACATCGTTCGAGGTCTGCATCTGCAATGTCATTACACAGATGATCACCAAACATAAACAAACAAGTTCTTATGTGGTTTTTATTATTTTATGGTTTTACTTTGCTTTTTGGCAGTGTTCTGACTTTAAAACTAGTTAAATTATAAGATAAATTGTTTTTAAGTGCTTTAAACAATGGTTAGTAAAACTTTCAAAGTTTACCTTTATGTGTATGAGACCAGACATTGTTTATTTGATATTTTTATTTGCTTTAATGCTCCAGCGACTGATTTGTAAACAATTATTATACATTTTGTATATATAGGCCCATTTCTTAAAATGCAAAAGTAACAATCTAATTGAAAACTTTGATAAATCTATAAGATATGATAAGATTTTATGGTTTCCCTAAAACTAGTTTGACACAAAAAGTATGAATCTATTGAGTAGTCCGTTACTTTGTGACAATACATTTTTACGTAGAATGTATGTAATAAAAACACAAATTTTATTTTGTTATTTTGTCACATATTTTATATACTCCACCCCATAGAATTTGATATCTTAGATGACAATGTTAGATCTAACATAAGTAAAATTATTCATGATAAATATTTACATCAAGTCAAAAAACTTAATGAACTTATAAAGTCAAAAAATAATTATAAAAAACAACCTCAAATAGAAGACAAAAAATTTAATGATAGAGTGATAAACTTATCAGAAACTCAATTTTCAGAACAAGAAATAGATTTACTAAAAAACGGTCCAAAATATAATCCTTTTAATAAACAAATAAAAAATAATTTAGAAACTATAGTAGCTGAAGTAGAATAACCCTTACAAAACTCTGAAAATGCAAACTCCGCCAAAGAAAAAATAAAAAACCTTATTAAAAATCCTAACAACTCGCCATCAGTTCCACAGCAGCAAGTGATTCTAAAGTCATTAAAAGAAAAAATCCAAACGGATAATCTTTCAATCACAAAAGCAGATAAAGGCAATTCTATAGTAATTTTAAAAAATGAACAATACATAAGTAAAATAAACGACTTCCTAGAAAAAGAACAACCTACTCAACTACCAAACGACCCCACCGAAAAAACTCAAAAACTATTAAAAGACACAATTAAAAATATTCAGGGCATTTTAAATGAAAAAGAAAAGTATTTCTTAATAAATAAAAATCCATCTCCCCCAATGTTATATGGCCTAATAAAAATACATAAAAATGGGGAACCAATAAGACCGGTTGTTTCCTATGTTAACACTCCTTTACAAAAAGTAGCAGAAAAACTTAATAACATTATCAGGAAAGTCTTACAATTTACGCCAAAATTCCATAGAATTAACCAATCACCATAAAAATAACACACTTTTAAATAACTCCACGTTAAGATCATTTGATGTCAGAAATATGTTTCCGAATATTCCAAACCAAGATTGTATAGATATTATAGATAAAATGCTTTTCGAAAAAAATATTAACATAGTAAAACATCAAGAAATTTTAGAATTACTTAAACTCTGCATTAACGGTAGTTACTTTCAGTTTAATAACAAATTTTATAAACAAAATGATGGTCTAGCAATGGGATCACCCCTTAGCCCGTTACTTGCTGAAATATTTATGTCAAAACTTGAAGAAAATATTTTAAATACACCTTTTGCTAAACACATACATTTTTGGTATAGATACGTGGGATCCTTGTTTGCTTTACCGGAACTGATGAAGAGTTACAACTTACATTAAACCACCTAAATTCCATTCATCCAAAAATAAAATTTACAGTAGAAAAAGAAGAAAATAACTGTATTAATTTCTTAGATATAAGCATAACAAAATTTGATAATAAATTGAAATTTGATATTTGAAGAGTGGCGGGGCAATGTGATCTAAGTGCCAAAAATGCTAAAATTGTTTTTTTCTCGCAATGTGTTCTATATACCATCGCCCTTAGCCTGCTATATAATCTAAGTGCCATTTTCTGCTCCATTCGATTGAAAACCTGTAGACAAGGTAGCGCTCCCTGTATGTGCACCCACACCTTTTCAATCAAAGTGATCTAAGTGCCAAAATTCTGTTTCACTCGTTAGTCGCCAGTCAGTTTCCCGTCAAAACGCACAGAGACGTCACCCGTTCAACTTTTGTTAAGTTAGAGGATTTCCGTCCAGGAAAATGAGTGAAAAAGCATTTTCTCGGGATGAAACGTCAAAGAAGAAACGTAATAGGAGAGTGCAAAGTGAAGCGCGAGTTAGTGGAAAATCGTATCAAACAGATAAAAGGAAAAAATCAATTCGTGCAAGGTGCAAACCCAAAAATGAGGTTAGTATAATGTTTTTTGTTGTGGCTAGATGTACGTTAGCTACTATGATTTGAACAATTACGGGCACGGTAAGTAATGCGTTTATAATTTTTTTATTCTTAACGTATTTAAGTTTTAAGTGTTAACCCGTGAGACAAGGTTGTTTATAATAAATAATATTTTTGTTAAAGTTTGTTTTGGCTATCGACAGTGTAAAGGGTGTTAGTTTTGTGTCGCGGGTCGCGCTGATTGCAGGTTTTTTGTTTGGTCCAGTATACACTTCTTATTTTATTATTAAAGATAATACCTTTTTTAGATCAATACTTGAATGTTTTTGTTTTATTTGTTCTAGTTGGAGTGCAAATGTAAATACGATTGCAAAGATGTGACTGGAATGAAGATGCAGCTCCACGAATTGTATTATGCATTGAACTTCACTGAGCAGAGCAGTTACCTGATGGGACTGATGCAGCTACTTCCTGTAAATCGACGTCGACACGGTACCTACGATGACCCTTCAGTAAGCCGACGACAATGCTCTGTAAGTTATACCATACCTGATGGTAATGGGAATTTTAAAAGAATATGCAAAAAGACATTCATGGAAATTTTCGCTATAAGTCCTCAAAGGATCACCACTCTTGTTAAGAAGAAGAAACTTGGAGAATCTGTTTATAAAGAAAAGCGCGGAGGTTTAAAAACTTACAAATTCACTGTCAATGATCGTCGTTTGGTAAAAGAACATATTGATAGCTTTCCCAGAGATGTTGGCCACTACAATCGGCATAGGTCAGAGAAAGAGTATTTGAGCGGTGATCTCAATGTTAACAGGCTTTTTAAAGCATTCAAAGAAAAGTATCCTAACACTGAAATTTCAAGCAAGTTCTACCGTAGTGTATTTTTAAAGGATTTTCCAAACCTATCCTTCCGTCGCCCACGGGTAGATACTTGCAAAACCTGTGATCGATTGAACATAGCAACCAAAAGTTTATTAAACCGTACACCTAAGGAAAAAGCAACACTAGAACTTGAGTTACATCACCGCCAAGTTGACTCTGTTTTCGCAGCAATAAAAAACGACTTTATTACAAGCAGTTTGCCAGGAAGTAAAATTTGCACAGTAACCATGGATTTACAAAAAGTGTTCGCCATACCCAAATTAACTCACAGTAACATGTACTACTGCCGTCAATTATCAGCTTACAACTTTGGGATCCATGTGGCTGATGTAGATGATGGATTGATGTGTGTTTGGCATGAGGGACAGTCGGGAAGAGGAGGCAACCAAATAGCGTCTTGCCTTTTGCAAGTACTGAACTGCGGGCTACTCAACACATACAAAAACAATCTGTGCGTTTGGAGTGACAATTGTGCGGGCCAGTTAAAGAACAAGATGCTTTTGTTCTTATACGTCTTTCTTGTCTGTCATGGAATTTTCGATGTAGTTGACCACAAGTTTCTTATATCCGGACACTCATTCTCAGCGTCTGATCGGGATTTTGCGCTTATTGAAAAGAGATCGAAACGATCTAAGTTGTACAACATGCAAGATGTGATCAATGCTATAGTCACTGCGAGGCCGTCCCATCCTTTTAAAGTGCTCAATATGGGGGACGAGAAAACGTTTTTGACTTTGATGCTGCCTCTTCCGCGTTGCTAGACACATCTAAACTCGGAATATCAAAGGCTTCTTGGCTTCGAGTTTCCAAAGATGAGCCCGGGTTCGTTTTGTATAAAAGAAGTTACAGTGATATTGCACCTTGGGAAAAATGTCGGGTACTGAAACCAGGTATTACTATCGCTAGCATCAAGAATGCCACTTTGACTTCTCTACCAACTACCATACCACTAAGTGCGGCTAAAAGAAGGACCTCACTACAATGTTAGATTTTCTTGATGATCGTAATAGGGAATACTATTCAAACATTTTAGAAAACTGAGGTTAGAACACTTGGTTTCTTTATTAGTACGTAGGTTGTTTTTTTCTTTTCCTAGCTCTTAGATTACTTTGCGTTTTTTGTAAAACAATAGAATTGAACATGTTTTGGTAATAAAAATTATTTATTATTTTCTTTTCGAGTTTTTATAATTTCAAAGAAAATTTACTAAAAAATGTAAAAAAACAGTTTTTTGCTTCTCCTGAAAAATTTTATTTTTGGCACTTAGATCACATTGCCCCACCACTCTTCATTTATAGAAAACCCACATTTTCAGATACAACCATTCCTAGTAACTCTAATCACCCAAATAGCCACAAATTTTCAGCATATAGATCTATGGTTCACCGAGCCTTTGCCATCCCACTAGAACAAGACAAATTAAACAAAGAACTAAATACCATCAGATCGATTGCCATAAATAACGGCTACAAAATTAAACACATTAATAACCTAATTAACAAAAAACGGAAATTAAATACCATAAGTAAAATATACCCAAAAATAAAAGCATCCAACTCGGACAAAAAATACACAACCCTTACATATTTTGGACCTATATCTGACAAAATAGCAAATATTTTAAGTAAAAATAATATGAAAATAGCATTTAAACCATCGCAAAAATTATCCAACCACCTTTTTAACGTAAAAGACAAGACCATTTTCTAGACTCTGGTCATTCTTTCCCTAATATAGATAGTATAAAAATTTTACACTTAGAACAAAAAAGTAAAAATTAGATATATTAGAGAACATAGAAATCTATAAACACAATAAAAATAGTAATGTAAATCTTCTTAATCTGCAAACAGACATAAAAAAATTCCCAATTATTTAATATTTCTGACTAACTGTAAAAGTTTATTATAGCAGTATACTTGTAACAATAGAGACAGGACCTAACAATTGTAAAGGATAAACCAGATGTTAAATTTACGGTATAAGGTATAAATTTGTGCACTTTTTGTAATTCATTAACTTTTAAAAAGTCGTTTTAAAATGACATAGTATGTCGAAACTGCAGTAACGCAAAAACCAAAATATGTGACAAAATAACAAAATAAAATTTGTGTTTTTATTAAGTCACATTTATGCTCGTAGGATGAGGGGAAAACCCGCCTTCCACCCGGCGAACCTGGAATTGTGTTCGCCGCCCCAATGTGACTGGAATTATTTAAAGGGGGAGTCGTGCCGGACGGAGTAAAGTTTGTTTGGGCTAAATTAGCCTTTGATGAATAACGATGCATGCTTGGATTAAAGTTATTTTCCATAATGGAAATTAACAAAGAAAATTTTTATATATATGGAATAGGCATTAAGAACGAAATTTCTGGACAGTCGGTCCTTAAGGGGATAAGAAGGAAGTCCTTACGTTTTTATAGAGCTCTTTACAATAGAAATCTTAAAAGCTAATATATACAATGGCTCTATAAACTAATTATTTTAATTTCGCCCTAGCAAACTAACTTTGCTAATGCCTAAAACTTTTTAGCACCTAAAGTCCTAATTGTGCTTATTTTAATTGTTTTTCACTATCGCGGCACTAATGTTTTTGTGGCGGGTTTCACTTCTAGTGTTTATGATATGATCACTCTTGGGTTAATTGTTTATATAATTAACGAGTGATCGTTAATTGAAGAGTGGCGGGGCAATGTGATCTAAGTGCCAAAAATCAAATTTTTCAGGAGAAGCAAAAAACTGTTTTTTTTACATTTTTTTAGTAAATTTTCTTTGAAATTATAAAAACTCGAAAAGAAAATAAATATAATAATTTTTATTACCAAAACATGTTCAATTCTATTGTTTTACAAAAAAACGCAAAGTAATCTAAGAGCTAGGAAAAGAAAAAAAACAACCTACGTACTAATAAAGAAACCAAGTGTTCTAACCTCAGTTTTCTAAAATGTTTGAATAGTATTCCCTATTACGATCATCAAGAAAATCTAACATTGTAGTGAGGTCCTTCTTTTTAGCCGCACTTAGTGGTATGGTAGTTGGTAGAGAAGTCAAAGTGGCATTCTTGATGCTAGCGATAGTAATACCTGGTTTCAGTACCCGACATTTTTCCCAAGGTGCAATATCACTGTAACTTCTTTTATACAAAACGAACCCGGGCTCATCTTTGGAAACTCGAAGCCAAGAAGCCTTTGATATTCCGAGTTTAGATGTGTCTAGCAACGCGGAAGAGGCAGCATCAAAGTCAAAAACGTTTTCTCGTCCCCCATATTGAGCACTTTAAAAGGATGGGACGGCCTCGCAGTGACTATAGCATTGATCACATCTTGCATGTTGTACAACTTAGATCGTTTCGATCTCTTTTCAATAAGCGCAAAATCCCGATCAGACGCTGAGAATGAGTGTCCGGATATAAGAAACTTGTGGTCAACTACATCGAAAATTCCATGACAGACAAGAAAGACGTATAAGAACAAAAGCATCTTGTTCTTTAACTGGCCCGCACAATTGTCACTCCAAACGCACAGATTGTTTTTGTATGTGTTGAGTAGCCCGCAGTTCAGTACTTGCAAAAGGCAAGACGCTATTTGGTTGCCTCCTCTTCCCGACTGTCCCTCATGCCAAACACACATCAATCCATCATCTACATCAGCCACATGGATCCCAAAGTTGTAAGCTGATAATTGACGGCAGTAGTACATGTTACTGTGAGTTAATTTGGGTATGGCGAACACTTTTTGTAAATCCATGGTTACTGTGCAAATTTTACTTCCTGGCAAACTGCTTGTAATAAAGTCGTTTTTTATTGCTGCGAAAACAGAGTCAACTTGGCGGTGATGTAACTCAAGTTCTAGTGTTGCTTTTTCCTTAGGTGTACGGTTTAATAAACTTTTGGTTGCTATGTTCAATCGATCACAGGTTTTGCAAGTATCTACCCGTGGGCGACGGAAGGATAGGTTTGGAAAATCCTTTAAAAATACACTACGGTAGAACTTGCTTGAAATTTCAGTGTTAGGATACTTTTCTTTGAATGCTTTAAAAAGCCTGTTAACATTGAGATCACCGCTCAAATACTCTTTCTCTGACCTATGCCGATTGTAGTGGCCAACATCTCTGGGAAAGCTATCAATATGTTCTTTTACCAAACGACGATCATTGACAGTGAATTTGTAAGTTTTTAAACCTCCGCGCTTTTCTTTATAAACAGATTCTCCAAGTTTCTTCTTCTTAACAAGAGTGGTGATCCTTTGAGGACTTATAGCGAAAATTTCCATGAATGTCTTTTTGCATATTCTTTTAAAATTCCCATTACCATCAGGTATGGTATAACTTACAGAGCATTGTCGTCGGCTTACTGAAGGGTCATCGTAGGTACCGTGTCGACGTCGATTTACAGGAAGTAGCTGCATCAGTCCCATCAGGTAACTGCTCTGCTCAGTGAAGTTCAATGCATAATACAATTCGTGGAGCTGCATCTTCATTCCAGTCACATCTTTGCAATCGTATTTACATTTGCACTCCAACTAGAACAAATAAAACAAAAACATTCAAGTATTGATCTAAAAAAGGTATTATCTTTAATAATAAAATAAGAAGTGTATACTGGACCAAACAAAAAACCTGCAATCAGCGCGACCCGCGACACAAAACTAACACCCTTTACACTGTCGATAGCCAAAACAAACTTTAACAAAAATATTATTTATTATAAACAACCTTGTCTCACGGGTTAACACTTAAAACTTAAATACGTTAAGAATAAAAAAATTATAAACGCATTACTTACCGTGCCCGTAATTGTTCAAATCATAGTAGCTAACGTACATCTAGCCACAACAAAAACATTATACTAACCTCATTTTTGGGTTTGCACCTTGCACGAATTGATTTTTTCCTTTTATCTGTTTGATACGATTTTCCACTAACTCGCGCTTCACTTTGCACTCTCCTATTACGTTTCTTCTTTGACGTTTCATCCCGAGAAAATGCTTTTTCACTCATTTTCCTGGACGGAAATCCTCTAACTTAACAAAAGTTGAACGGGTGACGTCTCTGTGCGTTTTGACGGGAAACTGACTGGCGACTAACGAGTGAAACAGAATTTTGGCACTTAGATCACTTTGATTGAAAAGGTGTGGGTGCACATACAGGGAGCGCTACCTTGTCTACAGGTTTTCAATCGAATGGAGCAGAAAATGGCACTTAGATTATATAGCAGGCTAAGGGCGATGGTATATAGAACACATTGCGAGAAAAAAAACAATTTTAGCATTTTTGGCACTTAGATCACATTGCCCCGCCACTCTTCAATGGTTTGAATTAATTTTTTATGTTAATTATTTTTTTAACACAATAACAATAATCAAAATCAAACAAAATTGAAAGCTTTTTGCTTTTATATAACGAGCTATACCTCTAGATAGCTAAGTTATTAATCCAGTTTAGTCTAAGACTAAATAAAATTTAAATTAGTCTATTAATTAGAAAAGTAATCAATCTAAGTAATTAACGAATTTTGAAAACGCCTCTTAAGTGTAATCAAACACAAAATAAAGAAGCTTTCAATCTTCAGAAATACAAAAAAATTAACACTTAGAAACTAAAGACTAATTAATAAAAATTTTAATTTTAAAATTAGCACTAAAATGGCTAATTACAATAAAATAAGATTTTTAGCTGATTATATGTCTTATTAAAGACTTAACAAATAATACATAAAAGAAAATAAAGGAAAAAGAGTTTTTCCTAATGCTAAGTTTTAAAATTAACCACTAATTAAAAATGTCCAATCAGGAACTTTATAATTATTTAATCTGATTTCTTCGGACTGAACGGCTTTTATTTAGCAAAAATTCAAAATCAGCAATCTTAATGCCTTTAAATGAAGGTACTGTAGGTGCCGGGGCGTCCGAACCAGGTCTTGACTTTTCTGGAGCAAAATCATTAACAGATTGATCAATTAAGAAATTATCCTTGGCTTGGCGGTTTTTAAGTAGTTTTTTGAGATCTATCCCAAACTAATCTTCCGGACTAACCAACAATTATGGACCAGCTGAATTTCGTAGGGGCTCGGAAAAACTTAGAAACGGATTTTCAGAAGAAAACTTTTTACCTAGGAACGATAGAGCACTATCCCAGTTCCTGAGTACGGTCGTAGGCAGATCACGTACTCCGCGGACTTTCTTTTACCTCTTAATCACCCGTTAATTAAACCGCGTCGCGATATCTTCTTAATTAGTTTTTACTTCTTCAGAAAAGGAAATTCTACCAAATACCAACTGGCTTTTGAAATAGAATGGTCAATTCACAAGTGCTAATCCTTCTTTTCACCTAGTATGTGCAAGTCTAGGGTATATTATGAACGATTAACAGGCGCACCGATCAGCAATTGAGGCCTAAAACGCACTTAGGGATGCTGAGAGATTTTTTATAAGTCTCGATGTGACGTGAACTAAGTCTAGACAAAATCTCTTGTCTTCCGTAAAAAACACGGTCTTTTTATATTTTTCCGGCGGGTTCCGAACGCCTAAAAAGTGGATCTGACCAATCGCGAAGCAGCTTATTTCACCCCGAAATGAATCTCGCGACGGCCCTTAAAAATCGCAAATTTTGAAGATTTTGTTGATGTCGCGACCCTTAAATCTTCATTTACTCGCGACCCAATTAACGTAGAACCCTTTGCGATACCTTAAAATTTAGCTTTAATAAATCCCTATCTAACTCCCAAACCTTAATCCAAACCCTCTATAAATAAAATTTTCCCAGCGGTTTTCCCGCGGAGGAACGCTTTTTCTGGAGCATTTTTTCCAGTAATTAATTTATAATGGCTTTATTTAAAGCCCTAGGAAGCCAAATGAGATATCAAAATATAGGTAATTCCTAGATCTATTGGTATAAAAATTTAAAAGAAAAATCTATTCAATAGTTTTCCCATAATAAAGGTTTTTTCAAAATATTTAAAAACTTTTGCGTGACACAGAATTTGGCAACCCGAGAAGTTTTCGAACAGTGAATGACTCATGGGTACGCCTCCCAATGATTCACGCAAACTGCCTGATTTCAATAATTTGGCATGTTTTTATTAATTATAAAAATTCTAATTAATTAAACTGGGGTTTGTGATTGTTAGAAGGTCGGTCATGTTGGGGACTTTTAATTTACAAGAAAGCAGGCCGATGTGAGCGCTCTGCTTGAAATCCCAGATAAAAATGCAGTGGGTACACATGATACTATTACTGGAGAGATAAACCAACACCACCTACAACACAAGGCCAATCAACTCGTTTTGATGAGTCATCAATAGTAGTGTACTAGGTAGTGGTCATAAATCGATATTTTTCCTAACGTTGACATAATAATATTTTTGCGGGTTATTTAATTTTTTTTGTAGATACATATTATACTGAATATTTGTTTGTTGCTTTTTAATATGACATTTGATATTTCCATTATTGTATTTATAAAAAAATTATGTGAGTTTTAGATAGGTAATTTCTTTTATCATAAAAGAATCTGAAATAATGTTAAGGCACTGTTTAGTTAAATATACCTATTTATCACTTAATAGTTTCAATTTTATCTGCCAAAAAAAAATAAAACAACTAATATTCAACTATTTATTTATTATCAAATATAAAACTAATACATTTAACAAACACAAAATTTACGAGTTGGAATTGATTCTTTTCAATTGAGGCATAGTTTTTGTTGTGGCTGTATCATTACGTTTTTTGGAATAATTTTTTAATAAAATATTTGAAATGCAGGAAATTATTTGTTTTAACAAATAACTGTATGAATGTTTTTCACAATTATGTCCCATAAATAAGTTCAAATCCTGGCCATGAATTGTTTCAATTGATAGTGCCATGAGGATTTTTCTATGGTCTTTTTCTTTTAAGAAAGAAATTTCGTCCTTTAAAATATTTTTTGAATTGTTATTTTTTGTTATCATACAGTTCATTAACTGTTGATACAGAATTTTGTTCCTCATAAGCAGCTGCAGTTTCAAGGCTCTCAGCTATGACTTTTGTAAAGCCCCCATTTCTTTTTTCACTTTTTTACTTTCTGGATCTTCCCTACTAGATGATTTACTGCTCAAATATTGTGGACAACCTGGAAGTTTCGTTGGAACTGCACCTAAAAAATATTTAATTCTTGTAAGTAATCTTTCATTTCACTTTTTATATGTATATTATGGAATCTATATTTTTAAGACGAAAGGTAAGATCACATCACGTACAAGTATATGAGAAAAAACTTGGTATATACCTTTAACTAATCGAGGAGTTTTTAAAGGAGCTTTCAGGTGTTCTCCTGTACGCTCCACATAAAAAGAAGTTTCCCTTTCAATATCTTCAGGGCGGAAATGTAGCTCACATACCTGCAAATCAAATACAAAAATTAATAATAGTGATGTATAAAAATTATATTGTCACTAATATTACAGCTCACCTTAGAGGAATTGTTTGGAGAAAAATTGTCCCGTTTTATAGCTTGTAACCATTTCTTGCATAAATTGGGATCCTTAGGAAATGAAAAAGTTGATACTTTGGGACCGCCAGAATAATTGCCCCTACATCTGGGTACACAGCACATAAATGGCATCCTTTCAAACCAGTTATAAACACAACAACAAAATTAATAACTTCAAAAATACTTAGCACTGACTCAAGTTTTGTTGCTAAGCCACTAATTTTACAACGCAATAGGTCTTACTTATAATTGCATTAAAAATTTCCACAAAAAATCGCCAAGTAAACAGCTATTTAAAACTAAGGTTAGAATCTAATGCACTACTTCTGATGACTAATCGGCCGATCGATAGCCTAGTTGTTCGGCTTTGTTGTATAGGTGGTGTTGGATAAACCCACTTGGCAATTCAATTTCGTACGACGTTGCGCATGACGTCACTCGAAGACAAAAATTCTGCTTGTCGGTTGGGAAAGCAGTGGTTTAAAACCTTTCCAAACGTTTATTATATTTTGGCATAACTTATTATTAATATAAATATTGGTGTATGAAATATTCTATGATTATGTATGTATGTAAGTATTATGTAAGTTATTTCCATAATGGTATAATATGTGATTGAGATCCGTGCTAGGATAATAAGGCTTTAAAAATGAAGTAAGTACGTATAGAATAGATAATATAGATGCCCGTTTGACATTTGTTATCGTTTAAAAAGGATTTTAATTATTTAAGGTATTTCAAATTAAAAGTACACATACACAATATGGAAACTCTGACGGCTTGTTAATTAATAATACTTCATAGCGCAAAAAAATTGATTATGATTTTTATTTGAATACCTTTAGTTACTTCAAATGAATGCCTTTGCAGAAAAATATCAGTAATGTATGTACATACATATTAGAATAGAACGGAATAACTATATTCAACATAAAAATTACAATTAATTTTGTTATCTATTAAACAAGGTAGAGGATTGATAATAATAATATATAGACCATTTTTTTCCTTTATTTAGTACAATGTAGGTACTAGTTAAAAAGTGAGTACAATAATTAGAAAAGTAACAAACTAAAATAATTACAAAAGCTAAAATATAATACAAAACTTATCAAGTAAGACTTTTATTAGCATACAATGTTGATGAAGACAATCAAAAAAATTGAATTAATCTATTTCACAATTTTTGCCATTTTTCTCTTTCTTACTTTGGATGTTTCTCTAATATCTCTATTTAACATTCGAATTTTGAAATACATTTTACATCTAAAGAAAAGATGTTTGGCATCGGGACTTAAATTAACAGATTCGGATAAATCAATTAGCATTTTTAAATAATTTTTACGCGTGACAAACACGTTTTTATGGTTCAAATGGAAACACTGTTTGCCCGGAAGTTGTTTGGTGGCGCTATGAAAGGCATCTAACATCTTGTTTTTGTCATGTACGAAGAGCCAGAGCTTGCCGACATTGTTTTGTGCTTGAGGTGTAGCTGTTGACGCGTCTGCTTCTGGCGTCGAACCGTTTGGGGTTTTCGCTGCAAGAGGGTACCCCGAAGGTATTATACAGCGCAAAAGATTTAACGATGGAAAATCTCCATCTTCACAATGAAGCTCGCAATAGCTACCCGCCTTTGCTAAATAATACATACTGCTATTAATTCCAGGCATGTCGGTTACGTAAGGGTGTTGCTGCGGGGAAATGAGACTTGTCAATTCGGTGGCACTCAGGTGGCTATCGATGTGTGGTATCAAAAGATTGCGAAAATAATCGACTTTTGATGTTTCACTTTGGGGCCGGAGAATATACTTGTATTGAAATGTGTCAAACAGCGATTCTACTAGATTGTCATAGAAAGGTGGCAGACAGTCAGAGGGCAAAGGCACCGGCAGCGGCAATGGGAGAAATTTTTCGGCAGGTAGCGACGCCTCGTTCGACGCCACGACGCGCGACGTCATCCGAAAAATATCGGAAGTTACTTCGGCACATGACAGTTGTTCCTTCTGCAATGAACTGGTGATCAAGGGTTGGCGGATGCATTCTGCGAAAGATTCCACAGGGTTAGAGATGCCTCGGCACACCACAACATCGGCGCGCAAAATAACCCGTTGTCGCATATCCGTTGTCGTACACAAACTTAGAAACTCCGAAAGGCTATGATTGATATCTTTGCCTTGTATATAGGCCACTCGTTCCATTATTATCGACGGCACTCGGCAAAAACTAGACGCGTAAAAATTAAGTAATGTTTTTCGACTTGTTTTTTTAATTTGCGGGTCAGCGATTGGGTGTCGCCACCTGATAAACACCAAAAAAATCAATTTCGAAACACAACCAGTCTTTTGGAATGTGATAAACAATTCGTATCGGCGGGATTTTTGAAATCACAGAGTCAAAGATCAGAAATCTAAGGCCAAATCGCAATTCTTGGACGAAAACAAGCCCGGTCAAACACCCGAAAACCGTACACAATTACAGAGTTTTTAGCTGATGATGTGAAATTTACTATTCGGTGGATTTTATGTTGGTCGGTCGACAACGAGAACTCGCACTATAGACCCTGTCGCACGCAAGCCCGAAGGGGAACTGCAGGTTGCTGGTACACAGACTCGAGCTATGGCTTCTTCGACGGGTGGTAATTTTCGGGGTAGGGGCGGTGCGGTGCAGTGTAGTAGGGAAGTGGTCCCCTCTCTCTGCGAGACGACGCTGCCTGTTGCGCTGTTTGCTGGTAGGGCGGCTATTAACACTATACGGTGGTTGGTGGTTGTAGTGCCATTTACGTAGTAAGATTCAAAGTTTTGCCACAATTAGAAAAGAATGAACAGCAACGGGATTGGGGAGAAGAGAATTTTCGCAGTAAAGAACACTTGCTTCAACCCCAAAGTACAGGTAGGCATGTGAGATATATAACATTAAAAGCTAGGATGATATTTTAATGTTCAATTGTTCCAATCCTCCAGTCGCCCAGGCAACGAACGCAACGGTCGGTGTCACATAGCCACAGTCCAGTGTATTATTCGACGCGTCCACATTCAATCTTCTCCGCAGCAAAATGATGCGAAAACCGCCGCCTCTACCGTTCACCACTCGATGGAGCCATCTGTGCATCATACCTTGTGTGACCAGCTTGCCGCACTCTTACCACACTCGCGAATACATCATTGATTTCCAAATATTTGTCTACGAGTTCGAGCACCTTGACCTGTTAAACTGTGTCGTCAAGAAATCAACCCCGAAATTATGGCTCCTTCCATTGAAAAAACAGCACACAATTAAAGCAACCCAGTGCCAGACTCTTAGTTTCACCGTCAAAATAGCCAGTGGTCACGTGGATAATGCCGTTATTTTTGCACGTCTACTCGGCTTTTTGAATTCGCGTTATCTGGCGGATTGGTATGGAACCACAGATCCCGCTATCGAAAACGACACTTATCGTTTGAATTCAAACGACTGCACCTACCTGTCGACCAACGTGCGAAAATTTGACAATTTGAGTTCGGCGCTTATTATGTTTATGAGCGCGATCGCTTCACTGTCAAATTGGCAGATCTTGAGAGAAGAATCCCGGTCGCAGAAAGAATTTACCCAGATAGATCCAGATATCAGCAGGCTGAGTTTGGGGTGCGACGTGCAATTCTACGGTTTAATTCAGACTTATCGAGACGCTCACCGGCAGACGCTCAAGCTGTAACCTTGCGTGAAATGAAAAAAAAAAAATTATGTTGGTACTAATACTGAAAATATTTTATTTATCTCTGTTATCACATATTTACATATACATAGGCATAGATATACATAATAGTATAAGTATAGTGTGTCGTTGTTCTATTACAATAAAAATGTTACTCGATAAAAATCGAAAAGTGTTTGTTGTATCTCTTTTTCATCCAGTGGTTTCACACAGAGACCGTTGACGTTACACGTCAATCGCACTGACGCACACACAGTATAGAAACTTTCCCGAAGGTAAGAGCACGATGCTCTTCAATCAAATAGTACGGCAAAAGGGCGCATCGCAGTCGGCATCTCCTCAAGGGCAGCACACGCTGGATTCATTGCGGTGGCTACTTGATAAATTGCATGTTTATCGTTATCTGTTAACTTTTCTAATCGTAGCAAATAATTTAATGCCTACTCCGTCCATGTCTACGGCATACATCCAGGTGAGGCCTGCCACGGCAGCAACAATGCTGGCACAGGTTATTATGCTCGGGCGTATTCTTTGAAGTGTCACGTCCATTATACACGTCGCTTCTTTCCAACAAGACCGTCACAACTCAAAAATCAAGTTTTTCAGTAGAAGCGATTAAAGTTTTTGTGTCAATTTTTTCGTTAAAAAGTTTTCTCAGAATCGCATTTTTACAGATAAAAGAATATTTTTTTTTATTTAGGAAGATTTAGATCTAAGCCATTGTTGTGTATTGTAATAATTATGACATGTGAAGTACTTACGCCAAAAAAATCAGAAGTGTCACTTTTGCACGAAAATTTTAATACAAATTAATGGTTTGGGTCACTCAATGGTGGAAAAAAAGAACGTTCAATTTTATTGATTAACAGCTTTATTATAGAAAACTAGAAACACAAACATAGTTTACTTAAGCCTAAATAAACATTTAAATTTCACGTCAGGATTTTCTGTTGACGGCCCAGAAAATACACTATTACTAAAAAAATGACGAACTGGAAAAAACTACAAAGGAAACTTATTGCCTGCAGTTTTATTTTTATAGCTTAGTATCAGTACGAAACGTGAAAAGGTACAAAGAAACTTAAATCTAAATAAACATTTTAAGATTTCAGCTAGCATTGTTTTTTTATACCATTGCAAACTAAAAAAACACAAAAACATTATTAACTTACCTAAATCTAAATAAGATAAAGTTTTCTGGAAGGAAAATGTTTCCTACGAGTATACCTAATTATGAAAAATAAAATACAAAAAATATTGTTTGTATACTTAAATCTAAGAAAACTGCAATTTGTAAGCATTGTTTTTTTGTACCATTGCAAACTGAAAAAACAAAAACATTATTAACTTACCTAAACCTAAATAAGCCTTAGGCCAGGCGCAAAATGAGACGCAGCTTGGTGAGGTGACGCAGCGCGAGTCACAGTGAGTTTATGGCGGAAAAAAACTGCTAGTGCGGATCGACGCAAAATGAGACGTAGCCAGCGTGAGTCACGGCGAGACAGAACGGATTTTGTAGTATTTACTTCGCGGCAGCTTGGATAGTACTTAAAAATGGCAACTGCTACTGCATTTACGATTAATTCTCAATTAAGTTCTGAATCGGATTCAGAAGACGAGTTCGAGTCCGAAATGATATTTCGTATCTCCCAGATGGCTAATAAAAAGTCAGCGAGAAGTTTGTATATGAAAAAAGAAAAACTTATGGAGAATTTGCCTTAACTAAAGAGTTTAGTGACGAAAAGTTTACCAATTATTTTCGACTAAACCGTGATCAATTTAAAGAAGTGCATGAGATCATCAAGAAAGAAATTGACGCAGAAGGATGCAACGCTACAAGGCCCATTAGCACTGAAGAGAAACTAGCTGTATTTCTAAGGTAATTTACTTTATTAATATTAATTTACATTAGTGAACTTTATTAGCAAAATTATAGGGGTGTGAAAGTATTAATATAGTTAGTCAGAGTCTCTGAACTGCCATCTGTAGTGTAGTTTTCTTCTTCCCCAAGGGTATTAGTGGGGCTCAAGAGTGAATTGTCCGAATACAAATAGGCTGGGGTTGAACAATTGCTGCTGTGTGGTTTAATAAGTGCAGGAGCAGGGTTTGACTGGTAGTAAGGCTGTTGCTGGGCTGGATTGTCCAGTAACCTGGCCTCTACGTCTGAAACTACGCTGAACACACGGTTTTTAACCATGTGCTGATATGAGGGTGGCATTCTTTTGGTAGATTTGTACATTGACATAAAGAAGTGAAATAGGGGATCATTTTCTGTAGGTTTTAATTCTTGTAATATCTTTTTTCTTTCTTCCGTTCTTGCTTTAGCTCTCTCCTCACGTTTTTCCATGCTTTCTTTCAGTAGGGCAGTAACATCTTTCTTAAATTTTTTAGCTGATTTCGGGGTTGCATTTGAGGTCGAGGTTTCAGCTGCTCTGTTAGGCAAAGTTTGTGTAAGTTTTTGTGGTGGGGCTTCATCCTCTACGCTTTCTACTTGCTGCTGTATATTCATTTCTTCTACATTTTCATCGTCTACATCTTCAAATGTTACATTTTCTTCATAATCTTGGGTAATGTTTTCATTTCCATCGTCTTCTTGAAGGTTTCCTTCTCTTGATTTATTGGCCATGTAGGGCTGCAGGAATCCCATCTGTTTCTGAAATTTCCATTCTTTAATAGCTTCCGCCGGTGCTCCACTTTTAAAATATTTTTGTTGCCTCCTAAGCGCATCCCTCAATGAATGCCTTAGTTTTTCCCACAACGCCTTTGCTTCAGTTCCTGCAACAATAGTTTAATTTTAGAGCCCTATAATATAACCCTTTAAAAATTCTATCAATAATACTTAAGAAATAATTTTACAAACCCTTTTGAAACATTTAAAAGTTAAATACATTTTTTATCATTTTTTGTAATCGAAACATTTTCCACAAACAATTCCTAATCGTGTTCAACGGATTTTTTAATTGCAGATACTTGGCCACAGGAAACAGCTACAGAAGTATTGCCTACAGCTACAGAATGGGTGATCGAACGGTCTCTAACATTGTGCGAGAAGTATCTCAAGCAATTTGGAAACTGATGCAGCCAATATATTTGCCAGAACCATCAGAAGAAGAGTGGAAATCAGTCGCAGATGGTTTTGAAAGAAAATGGCAATTCCCGCATTGTATTGGCGCCATTGACGGTAAACATGTGGTGATTAAAAAGCCTGGCAAAAGTGGATCATCTTATTTCAACTATAAACATACGTTCTCCATTGTGCTATTGGCTATCGTCGACTCAAATTATAAATTCATCACTATTGATATAGGGTCACAAGGAAGATTTAGTGATGGAAACGTTTTCAGTACAAGCGTTGTGGCAAAGAAAATGCTGAAGCATACTTTACATATTCCAGCACGTAGTGTACTGCCTCCACTTGTGGACCCAATACCTTATGTGTTTGTAGGAGATGAGGCGTTCCAATTGTGTGAGAATATGATGCGACCTTATCCTAAACGAAGTGTTACTGATAATTATGAAAACAAAGTCTTTAATTACAGACAATCGCGAGCGCGCCAAACGGTTGAATGCGCTTTCGGTATATTAGCCTCTCGTTTTCGAGTTTTTCGAACACCTTTTGAGATCAAAGTAGAAAGTGTCATTGATGTTGTCAAAGCAGCTTGTGTATTGCACAATTACTTAAGGCATTATTCAGTACCTCAGAGTGAAGACGATGCAAAAGAAGATATGCCGGAAAATCAGCTGCGGCCATTGCAATCAACCAATACTCGAAGTGGACAGAAAGCTTTTGCAATTCGACAGGATTTTACTAATTACTTTAACTCTGCAGGAGGCGTACCTTGGCAGAGGGAAAGTGTTGCTAGAGGGAAGTACTGAGATCAATGATATTATAGTACAAATGGACCAGCCATGCTGATTTAAGCGCCGTAGCACCGGTGCGGACAAAATCTGAAAGAGAGAGACGGAGATAGTTAGGGAGGTAACCATAGCAACGGAAAAAATACATTTGGTTAAAAACCTTGGCTGCCATGGATACCTACCTGTGAAAATCTAACTTGACTCACCTAACCTTTTTGTTATGTATTGGCACCTTAAGTAGGTGTTGTGTCAACTTCTTTTTTGAAAATATATCTTCGTTACTATAGTTACACAAAGACTCAAACTTACGTTAAAGAAAACGTGACCGAACACCTGACTACCTGTCGGTGCACTTATAGGATTAAAAAATTAAAACTTAAAAACCATTGATCCAAATTAGAAAAAATAATTTTTACGTAAAACTAGAATAAATTTTCTTTAAAATAAACCTAAAAATCTAGGAAAATACTTAATAATACATAAACCCAAAAGTTAAAAATTTCTGTAAACAAAACTTAGTTAACCCAAAACGCCATTTAACGCAATGTAAATAGAAATTAAAAATCCTAACTATCTATATCCTTTATCTCTATTTCACTCATAATTATGGGAACAATTAGAGACCATCACCTGTCCATCTGTATTATTATGTCATTGACTGAGATAGATATACAATGTACAATAAATAAAATAAAGTTACCAGTTTTCATGTTGATTTCTTTAGCTATTTCCTTCCATATTTCCGTTTTCAATTTTGTCCTCATGTAGTCTGCATGGCTTGTATCATACAACACTTGTCGAATCCGCACAGCTTCAATAAGTTTTTCTTCCATATTTTAAAAATTTCAAAGCACACGCAACAGCACTGCGTTCCGCAGGGTCACTGTACGCAAAAACTGCGTCACGTCACGCTGCGAAGTAATATGCGCATGTTCTATTCTTTACTAGGTTCACAAAAACTCACCGTGACTCGCGCTGCGTCACCTCACCAAGCTGCGTCTCATTTTGCGCCTGGCCTTAAAGTTTTCTGGAAGGAACATGCTACCTACGAGTATACCTAGTTAGGAAAAATAAAATACAAAAAATATTGTTGGTATTTACTTAAATCTAAGAAAACTATAATTTGTTTTATGCTCTAGCATTATTCTTTGAACACCAACATAAACTATGAAAATACAACAAAATATAAACAACTTTTTAATTAATCTTCGGTTGTATTCTTTTTTAAAGCTGTCGGAATATTGCTGTAAAAATCATGGTAAAAATATGGTACAATATTTTTTTCAATCAGGCCTATTATACCTGATTTTTTGGCTTCTGCAATTCCAGGCCTTTTACTATAAACCTTTTTAAGGTTTATTTTGGTACAATTTACTGAACCTCGCCTAGACACCGTTTTTGCTTTTAAATATTCTTCATTTTCGTATGATGTTTTGTACCAAAACGCCAGCGGTTCATTTTTATCAACTTTAAAAACTTTAATTTCAGTTGTTTTTACAACGGTGCCATTTTCGTTTCTGTATGCTTCTTTCAGGCCCATTTGTTCAGATAAGTCTTTTAAATTGAAAAAATCGAGGTAAGTCATTTCTTTTACCTGATATGGCTTACCAGTTTTTTGGATTGCCTTATGGTGAAATACTGATCTGGAGCAAAAATTCCTCCTGATTTTTTACATTTTGCGATTTGCCGTTCTATAACAGAATGAACAATATCAACGTTATTTTAAGTATGTCCACTTATTAAGTATTTGTGGGATATTGTATTAATATTGGATAAATTGATAACGGCATACAGGTATAGCGCAAATAAAAATTTGTTCTTGTTTTGTGCAGTACAATTGTCTGTATAAAATATAACGTCAATCATCTTTCCAAGTACTTGTGCTTTTTTATTTAACTCACAAAGTTGATCCCAAACGCAAGAGCCAATTTCATTTGCTCCCCTGCCAGCCTCTCCTTCGTGCCACACATAGCAAGTCACCTCTGAATCTATGGGAGAAAGAAAAGTTAAATTTAAAGTGTTTAATTTCGAAACATGGTAAAATGAAGAAGCGGTCCCAATTGGACAAGGAAGAGCTGCTTGTAGGTCAAATAATGTTACATAGTTTTCGGTCTTTAAATCTTTTTCCTTTTCTTTTCTGCTTAAATCCTTTTCCACCAAATGTCTATCATATTTTTCTTGAATTAATTTCTTTCCATCATCGGAAGCATTTCTAAATTCTGTGCAGAGATCGCACTGATCCTTTTTCGGGAAAAACATCCGATATTGTATTCGTTTGTAAATACGTCATAATAAGTTCTATAACCTGCGAATGGTGAGTTTTTTTCCTGACATATTTTTACATAGTCTCTGTAAAGATCTGCAAGGCTTCTTGACCCTTCTATAAATTCTCTTTTTGTATTAGCACGGCAATAATGGCTTTCTATACGAGGTATAGAACTGATATGCTCTCTAATACCGATTTTAATATTCTCATCGACAACAACATGATTTTTGTGCTTTCCTCGAAGGTCACCTTCAATAATATTAGTCGTTTCGTGATTTTGCTTATCAATAACGGTTCTTAAGCATCGTAAAGTATACCGCCACTTCACATCTACATACAGGGTGAAGTGAAAGCGGTACAATACCGTCTCAAACAAGGCCAGAGTCCTATCATAAGACAGGAAAGGGCCATACAATGGAGATTCAAGGAGGACCAAGAAGTCAACTCAGTGTGTGAGATGCCTTCAGACAAAATGGTACCAAGCTACTGGCTAAACAAAGGTTTTCAAACTTTAATACCAGACAGAAAGGACTGGGTGGCAGGGCCTCCCATTAAAGCCGACCTAATCTGGTATACAGACGGCTCCAAAACAGACCAAGGAGTTGGAGCAGGTATATATGGGGACAAACCAAGGACGAAAATAAACTTGGGTCTCGGACAATACCCTACTGTGTTCCAGGCCGAAATTGTAGCCATAGAACAATGTGCTAGGGAAATCATCAGAAGGAGCTATGAGGATAAAACCATAGTAATCTATTCGGACAGCCAGGCAGCCATCAGGGCACTCAGTTCATGCAAAATCAGCTCCAAGCTGGTGCGGGACTGCGTAATTGCCCTGGAAGAGGTGGGTGCGTCCAACAAGCTAACCATTGCCTGGGTACCAGGACACGAAGGCCACGAAGGCAATGAAGAAGCTGATAAATTGGCAAAGGAGGGGGCTGGCAGGACAATGGTAGGTCCCCAGCCCTACTGTGGTATTCCATCATGCCAGGTAAGGTCATCCATTAGATCATGGATTATGAGGGAATCACAAGACTGGTGGATGAGAACACCAGGACAGCGTCAGGCGAAAGTGTTCATCAAGGCTTACTCGCCAGAATTTACAAAAGACCTTCTGAATTATTGTCGAAAATCGCGAAGTGGGCGACATCTATTATTTTTTAAGCTGACTACTAAAAAGGTGATCAACAAAAATTGACCGTATTAAATGAATGGAAAGGTGATGATTTTATTAGTTGAATTTTAAGAAAAAAATACCACAAAGTACCTACTGTTTTTTTTTACAAAAAGTTTGTTTTGTGATTCATCTGTGAATTTTATAAACTTTTAGCAACCGCAGATTTAAAAAGGAGTGTTAAAAACCTAAAATAATTTACCGTTGTTTCCTAACCTGTATGTAAACAGTACCTTTTTTTCTCAAGGCGTCTTTCTATTTATCTAAAAATTTATACTACTTTGAAGAATTATTAAAGGTAAGTGGTGTATTTCTTATTAAGGTTTTTTTTAAGACCATCTTTGTGAAAAGTTTGTTAAATTCTTGGGCATTAGTAATTAAATAATTGTCTTATTGCAGGTTAGTTATTGCAAGATGCAGAATGTACATAAAACTGTTAAAACAAAATCCCGAAAAATATGTTCTGTTCCACAATGTTCAAGTTATTGTACCGGAGATATTTCACTGCATGCATTTCCTTCTGATAAAAAACTATGTAAAGCTTGGCAAACTAAATTAAAAATTGGGAAGCCTGTGACTAAATATATGTTGGTTTGTAGCCTTCATTTTGAGGAAAGTGATTTTCATATAGGCAGAGATATAGGTAAATATTAATATTTGAAATGATATTTCCTTAGTGTTAAGGCTTTTAATTTGAAAATTTATCACATAATAGGTATATAGTTAAATGTTTAGTATATCGAGATATATTTTTAGCATCTAATAAAAAAGACGTTTAAAAAATGGTGTGATTCCATCTAAGAAAATTCCAGTCACAACTCATCCACCCAAGGATATTATTAAAAGATCAGAACGTCATTGGTAAGTTTTTTTGAAATTAAAACAACATTATTTTGAAGTACTGATGATGTTTTTTAATCACCTTTAGGTTATGTAAACATTTTATTTTTTTATATTTTACTGAAAGCTTACCTAAATTTGGTGCTGTTTTAAGGTTACAGAAATGCATTTTTAATCAGGAAGATGAGGAGGAAATTACTGAAGATACTACTCAAGGTATTTTCCATGATGATCAAGATATGCATGAGCAACCATCGACATCAACTGTATTAAATAAAAGTAGTCAATTATCATATGGTGCACCACTTTCTATTAACTTTTGTGAAGATAAAGCATCTCAATCATGCTTCTCTGAATTCTTTGAATTACCTCAAATACTGAATTCTGATAATAAATTAATACACTTTGCGGGTAAGTAAAGTTTTTTAAATTCAATTGTTTAAATGATTGGAGATTTTTAATAATTAAAGATATTTTAATCATGTAATAATTAAAGACAAAAATTATAATTTTAATATTATGTAAAATAACTAATATAATTAAAATTTAATACTAAATATTGTTTTAGGAATTAATTCTGACATGTTACGAACCATTAAAAAATGTGCTGAAAACACTGCAAATTATAATCAATGCTACTGGCCCGATATGGAAAAAAGGATCCTACTGGTGTTATGCAAATTAAAGCTCAATATTTCCTTTGCATGTTTAGCAGTCTTGTTTGGAGTTACCAATACATCATGCACAAAAATGTTTTACTCTACTCTAAGTCTTTTAGCTGTTAGTTTGAGACCAGCAATTTATTGGCCGACAAAAGAAGAGATTTTAAATAATATGCCCAAATGTTTTGAAAAATTCAAGAATACAAGAGTTGTGTTGGACTGTACTGAAATTAAAATTCAAACATTAAAGTGCCTAAAGTGTAGAGTTATGTCATATTCCCATTATAAAAAGCACATACAATAAAGTATTTAATCGGAATAACCCCATCTGGTTTAATATCATTTGTTAGTAGTGGATTTGGTGGACGAGCTACTGACAAAGCAATATTTAATTATGAAAATTTAATTGATAAAGTAGATATGCATGATGCAATTATGGTTGATAAAGGTATTTTGATAGAGAAAGAATGCGAGGAAAAGTTAGTGAAACTGATAAGACCACCCTTTTGAAAAACCAAAAACAATTTACCAAGGAAGATGCAGAAACTACAGCAGAGATTGCTCGTGCTCGAGTGCATGTTGAGAGAGCAATCCAGAGAATAAAAATATTTAAAATATTGCATGAACAATTGAGTTGGTATTTAATTCCATGTGCTGATGAAATATTAACAGTTATAGCAGCGATGGTCAATTTATCTCCTCCAATATTGGCCGATGATAAAATAAGTTAATTTTTTTTTAATGTAAAATTTTATTAACTTGTAAATATTATTTATATATTTATATTATATATTTCTTTTATGTAAAATTTTTATTAACTTGTAAATATTATTTATATATTTATATTATATATTTCTTTTATGTAAAATTTTTATTAACTTGTAAATATTATTTATATATTTATATTATATATTTTTTTATGTAAAATTTTTATTAACTTGTAAATACGAATTTTTTTAAATATTTTTATTTATATAATTTAGATCCTTTTAATTGTAGGTATATTATTTTTTTATATTAATTTTAATCTTGAAAGTTTTATTGATAATGTAATTTTTAGTGTATTAATACTGCAATAAAAATGTTATAAATAAGGTTACAGCATTTTTATTTATTTTAAAGAGCTTACAAAAATATTTTAATTTTTCAATTTAACAAAATTTCTGTGAATTTAAAAGAAAATTTAACATTGAATAAAATTTAATGAAAATTCATCATCATGCAATACTTGTGTTGAATAAACTGTTAAGTGTACTAAAATCAGGAAAACATATATTAGATACTAGTCACACTATTTTTCTTTAAGTGTTTTTAAAAGTGTATGGTTGATTTAAATAAAAACAAAAACTTAATGCTCTAACAAATTTATTATAAACACTATGTACAAAACTACAAAATAACTTTAATATTAATCTTTATTTAGACAATAAAAATGTAACATATTGAAATATTTAAATGATATTTGTTTAATTAAATTTTGTGCAAATTCTTTGTTAAAATCTACATTTATTTTTAAGTAATTTTTCTTTTCGCTGGAGTACACTAAAAATCTGTTTTATTAAGGCCTAAAATGGCCATTCCAAGTTGAACTTGACCATAATGGGCATGTTTTTCCTTCAAAAGAATTTTGTCTCCGATTTTCTCTAAATAGTCACATGAGACCAGAAACTGGGTGGCATCATTTTCTTTTCCTAAAACAATAAAAATACAAGCTTCAATTATTTTTTTATATTAACCACTTCTATGACTTACACTTATGAGTTTGAGCAATCAAATTTTATATAAAATTTAATACCAATAAAGAAAATTACCTATAAATGGACACTTGATCTCCACCAATTTTGTTGGGACACCATTTTCAAATATTATTCCATCAGGAGAAAATCCCAGCCATGGAAATATTTTGGCTATAATAAGGCCTGAAGTAATAATATTTCCATTGGGGTATTCCCTTCTAAGAGCATTAAGTGCTTCTTTCTCATATTTTTTTCCATGCTCCATAAATTTATTGGTAAAATGTTTTGGAAAAAATATCTTTTTGCTTTATTTTCCCATTCATCTTCCTTCTTAAATGTATATATGGAGTAGCATGTTGATCCTGCAAATGTAAAAAAAAACAATAACTCTGTCAACTATTAACATTACCATATATCTTAGCTTTAAAACTTAACAGATTTACTTTGACTGAGTAATACAGAAAGTTTGCATTATTCTTATTAAAAGTAATGTATTACCTACCCGTTATTCTTAACTGCCTTTCTTTTGCCCACAGAGTTGAACCTTGGTCATATTTAGTGGCAACTTCCAGTACATTTGATTTTTCTAAAAATGAAAGAATCTGCTGGCAACAAGGTTTTAAATGAGCATTATAATTAGCAATTTCTTCTTTCATTCCTTCCAAAAATTCATTACTTCGATTTAGCAGAATGTTGAGTAAATTCCTAAAATGTATAAAATATTAAGAAACAAAAAAATTAAACCATTTAACAAAAATGTTAATAAAAACAATTTCTAATTGTTTATAAATATATCATACTTTGTATAGCCATAATTTTCGTCCTTTGTACCACTGCTTGATGTCATGTTATCTTCATCCTTTGAACCCTTACTGGTAAACTTGGAAAGTTGAGAGGAGTCAGCTGCAGAAAAATATGCATTAGCTTTGTATTTATATAAATTAGCAAATGGATATGTAAATAAATCTTTGGTATTTATTTGATATTAAATGATTTTTATCTTTTAAATATTTTATTCTAATATGTACTATTTAAAGAACTATCTCTTTAAATAAATAATAAGATAAAAACAGACAAACCTTTAGAGAACATAGCAAAATTCTCATTGTCTTTATCAGGTGTTGTATGAAACATCATCTCTTTTTTGATTTATCTCTACTAAAAAATGTTGTTATTGCTGAATCTGCAACACCTAAAAATTAATTATTAAAATAAATCTTCGTGCATCATATAATTTTTTTATTGGTATGATCAATCATATACAAAGTAGCTACCTGTTGAAATAAAACCAAGATTTTCTTGGTCGACTCGGGGGCAAGTAGAAAATGTTAATTTAGATTGGAGATTAGGGTGACAAAACTTTTTAAATGGCTGGGCCTGGTATATTTCCTGAATACCCTGTTTTTCTTTTCCCCACTTTTGTTCCAAATCAGTACAACTAACAAATTCTAATTCCTCATTTCTGAAAGAAAACAAATTTTACATATTACTAAATGGTAAATTTATGTAAATATCATCTGTAACTACTTTAACATCTCTTTTGGATATAAAATTATAAAGGATTATAATATTTAAATTATACAAGTGTCCCAGCAGAAACCAACGAAAGAACCTCAGAAAGGACTTAATATTAACTATACGTATAATAAATCTATATAATATAGTAAATAATACTAACCTGTTAATATAAATTAAAGTGGCAATAATATGCTTACAAAAGCCAGACATGCCAGCTTTACAGGAACACACACATTTCCATTTTTTAACATCAGTGTCTAAAACAATTGTAATCTCATGGGGCTGACTCACCAAGGCGGAGGTTTGTAAACACAAACTCTTAATTTTACAGGAATTTTGGGCTTCCAAACCGCATAAAATGATATGTCCTGCTTTAAAAACAGCTTCCCCTTCTTTCAAGGGTCTGCTTCGGCCCCCGATATACTCCATAATGCTAAAAAGCGATACTTCCACTTTTGGCATCTTAGAATGTTTATAGCAAAAAATCAATGGATTACAAATTAAATACTATGTTCGCCTGATATTCAAACTTAAAGTATCGATATCACCAACTGAAATTATTAATTAAGCAGACTAAAACTTAATAAACACCAAAAAACACATCCGACACTACGTAAACGCCTATATGAAATGGTTTATTGTTCACCTTCATATTGACAGTTGTGGCGCCATCTAGTGGTGGTCGATTTTCGCCAATAACCGGAAGGCAGTAAGAATAATAGTGGGTCAACTGACAGGTCATTGCAGACTGAATAAACACCTGGAAACTATGGGCCTGGCAGAAGAAAACCTATGTAGGTTCTGCCAGGAGGAGGAAGAAACCGCAGAACACGTATGGTGCTACTGCGAAGCCCTTTGTCGTCTGCGGTTTGCAAGGCTGGGTGAAGAAAAACCTAAAGCGGCAAAATATACCAAGGGGCCAGTTTCAAGCTTGTGGAGTCTGATTAAACAGACCGGCTTGGATAGCGTGCTCTAACCTATGGACGGAGGACACACAATAAACCTGAGCAGGTTGCAGTGCTAGAGGATATGCAATCCACCTCCCAATCTAATCTAATCTAATCTAATCTAATCGTAAAGTAATTCCCAAGGTGGATACAAAAAATTTTCTACACACTTTTATTCTCTTTCCTGCGATAATAAAACTGAAAGCATGATTGGGTTTTCGATGGTATTTCAAATTGGAATACTTGTATTTTGGAGAAACAATAGTCATAGAGCTTGCTATGAAATCTCTTTGTCTTTGTAAATTTCCTGTGTTCCAATATTCTTCGAACAACGCTTTTCTCTGGTCTTCTGTAATTTTTTCTGTACATTTTACCCTACAAATATTATTGCAAGGTGGTAGAACCTGTTTTTTCTTGCGAACTACTTCTTCTTTTATTTTCTCCCCCTCTCTGTTACGGGTTACCTTTAAGAAAACGTATTCTTTCCCGCAGTCTTTTAATTTCTTATTTAGGTTTCGTTTCCATTTTAAAGGATTTTGCTTCCTTTTCCTTCCCCTTTTCTTAAGGGGTGAAGGAGTGTTTTCTTGGTTCTGTCTATTGACTTCATATTGAGAATTTTCTTTGTTCTCTTCATTGACTTCAAATTGAGAATTTTCTTTATTCTCTTCATTAACTTTACGAGTTTTCTTATTTTTGGACTCCGACGATTCTGATGAAGTTGATGTTTCGTTCACATAGTCTGGATCGGCTAACGAATTTCCGGAGCCATATGGCTCTAACTCGATCTGTGATGAGGAACTTGAACTACTTGATGATGAGGTACTTGAACTATTTGACGATGAGGTACTTGAACCGCTGGAAGATAAGGATGGCGTACTAGGTTTTTCATTTATAGTCGAAATCTGCAATTCTAAAAAGGCAGGTTTAAAAACAACTGGAAAGACAATAAAATATTTTAATATCAAGAAATTTCTATTAAAATTGTAGGTACCTTTTTCGAAGCTTTCATTTTCTGGCAAATTTGTGTTGGAGTAAGTTGTTCCAAGGTCATATTATTTTGGTTTTTAGCTGCTTCAGAAATACACTTGGTGTTAGAAGTTGAAGATAATGTGCTCGGCTTTTTATCTGTAGTCGGCATCTGCACCTCTAAAAAAGGCAGATTTAAATAAAACTGGAGAGTAAAAAAATATATAAATATTAATATGTTTATAAAAATTGTAGGTATCATTTTCGCAGCTTTTTTTTCTGGAAAATATTCTAACGGTGCTAGAGTAATAACTTGTTCTAAGATCATATCCTGGTTTTTTACTGCTTCAGAAATGCAGTTGCTGCTAGAAGATGAGGATAATGTGCTCGGCTTTTTATCTGTAGTCGGAATCTGCAACTCTAAAAAAGGCAGGTTTAAATAAAACTGGAAAGCAAAAAAATATTTTAATATCAATAATGTTTTTATAAGAAGTTGTAGGTACCATTTTCGCAGCTTTTATTTTCTGAAAAATCATCTAACGGTTTCACGATATTCTCGTTTTTAGCTGCTTTAGAAACATAGTTACTGCTACTGGTTTGATCTAAAAACCCGGCAAGAATTCAACAGAAACAAATTAAACAAATATTTTTTGAAAATGCAATATAAGAAATCCTAAAAATATTAGTTTACCTTGTTGCGAATTAATGTTTTCTGGAAAAACCAAGCTTGAGTATGAAGAGGACTCTTTGTTTTCGGGAGCATTGTTCACAGCTTTATCTAAAAACACAATTTATATATCAATATTATTGACTAGACTCCTACCTATATGTTAAAGTTCATATGAAGTCAATCGAAACAGCAAAAAAACTACTGTAGCGGCATCTTCTTTGTGAAGCATAGGCGTACAACGGAAGAATTCGAATAAATATTCTTAGAGTGGGTCCATGATTTTTTTACTTAGCTACATTTTAAAACGTAAATAAGTAACTTAAAATTGTTTTTTAACATGTTGTTTTCTACCTATTCAAGAAATCCACTATAAGAGGAACTACTACAGGGATCTCAAAAACCATACAATACAAGATACGAAGTTAGATAATGGAATTCAAATTGCGCCCTTATCTGTCGAATAATATGACGTTTAAAAACTTTTAAAATTCCAAGTACTTCCAGAGATATCTGGAAAAAATTAAAATTTTGGAAAATGGACTCTTTTTTTTTATTAGAACATAGTAATTTAGACATAACCTGAAATATTCTTAAAAACCTCATATTTTCTTAGTAGGCCCTGATTTTATTTAATCTATGAAAAAATGGGGTGTTTAAAAATTATATTTTTTTTGTCTTTGTTACGCCATCAAACAAGAAAATTTAGCCAATTAAAAATACAAGTTAGTTTATGGAAATGTAAATAACTGCAATAGAAAAAATTATAGAGTGAAGTATTGTACTAGGCAGAATATATTTTTTAACCTTGCATTTTAAAAACCAATAAAGTAACTAAAACTTACCCGTTAATTTTATTATCCATATTCCGTAGATTAATGTTTATAACAAAAAATTCAAAATTCACAATCCGAACTTTCTGAAGTTGAGTCCAAATTTGGTTTAATAATTATAGAATCAATGGCTGGCAAGACACAATACTCATTCTCCTTCTCGATGATATTCTGGACACATTTCATCCAGATATCGCTGTTGTTTATTTCATCAATAACTCTTCTTATAGTTTCCAATACAAAAGTACTGTCTGTTGGATGGTGATTATATTTTCTTACTTTGTCCTTCAGAGTAGCCCAAATCATCTCAATCGAATTGAAAATGCAGTAGTAGGGAGGAAGACGTAAAATAGTATGACCATTTGCTTCACAGATTTTGTCGATAACATATTCCTTTTTAAAATTCTTTTTTTTATAGCTTCTAGTAACATTTTTTTGTAGAATTTTGAGGAATTTCCATGTTTTTAATTTCCATAAATTTAAGAATTTCATCCTTTCTTGTGTTGTTGTTGGGAACTTTGTGAAGCATGCGTGAATGATAGGATGCATTGTCCATAACAATGACACTATTTGTAGATAAATTAGGCAACAATTGTTCTGTAAACCATTTTTCGAATAGACTAGCTGTCATGTCTTCGTGGTATTCAGCCGATGATTGTTTTATATTTTTGGCCGACAATAATAAAGAGTTAGGCACAAAACCCTTATTACCACCAGCATGTAATATGATTACTCGCTTACCGCGAGAACAAGGTCCATTTAGTGTACACTTGTTACTGTCATCCACCCAACCACATTTAACAACATCGTGCGTATCGTACCAAGTTTCATCAAGATATACTATCTCCCTGTTTGATTGGCGGTATTCCTTAATTTTGTGTAAAAATTCTTGCCTCCAGGATACAATACGAGGAGATTCCATAATAACCATTCTTTTATTTAATTGTTTGTACTTGAAGCCACAATCTATTAAAATATTACGTAAAGTATCTAAAGATTTGTATTTAGAATCGGTATAATCCGTTACTAACTTATGCTGAATCATCTTTAATGTTGGAACTTTGCTTTCACTGTAAAATTGATACACAACACTGCGTATAACATCCTTGTCGCTAGTGTCAACTTTTTGAGCTTTTGATTACTTCTTTTTCGTTTTAAGGAATGGTCGACAACATTTCCTGCGGTAATTACTTTGTAAATGGTAGAACGAGCTAGTTTAGTAAGTTCACCAATCCTTTTAAAATTTCATTTTGTGAGGCCGCACGCATTTTACTTTTTAAGCAATTGAAGATATTTAAAATAAGTCTCTGGGCTTGAACATGTAAATCTTTGTTTGAAAATTCTGATTGCTCTGAACATAAATTACCCTCCACGCTGTCCATTTCATTATCAGATACATCAAAAGGTCGCCACAACGCCAACGCTATCTTAGTTAAATTTTTAGATACTTAAACATTAAACACACTTACATATGTTTTTAAAAAATAACAGTAACAACAACAATAACAAGAACATTAAAAACAGCAAGGTCATTAAAAAACACGACACACAACGAGTAAACTCCTAAAACACTAAATACACATTAATTAAAAGCCAGCAGACACCGCACTGGTTTAATCCATCGTATCGAACTTCGTTCCCGGCCCGTTCACAAAGCGAAACCGGCAAGACTTTTTGTCCTTGTTTCTTACACGTTACCCGCGCCGACGGTGCCTTTCTCTTTCTGGCACAGATCGATCGTTCAACGGGCCGGGTTTTAGTTTTTGAAGATTCTCATATACCAGGAGCGATAAATATATATTGTGCTCTTTATTTCAATGCCTTGATACAGTATATTAAACATACCCCAATTCTCAAAGTGTTTACACTGACTTCGTATAAATTATACAAAATCTTGGATGAGCAGTAGGTAATATAATAATTACCTTTATTTGAAATACTTTTACATAATTCCTTTTCCAGGTTCTGTGCTGTTTCGCCTACAATAAAAAAATATTATATTGAATAGGAAAACTGAACTTACATAATTAAACGGATCTATTATTTACAGTTGAGTGGGTATGATTAGGATTTTCTTTAAATTTATTATTATTGATATTATACTTACAATCATTCAAATATTTTTCTATTTTCCAAAACTACCCGTCAACATTATGAACTTCCAAATTTTCCCTCGATAACTTCAAAATGAGAGAATTTCTTTTGTCTCTTGACATTATTCTATCTAAAATAAAACAAAAAATAAAAAAAAACAGGGTGATTTCGAAGTATGGTAATTCCTTTTAGTAGACATCTAATTAGGTGCCCATGATTCTAAAAAATATAGTTTAGAATCAACTAAAATACTTTTTTTCAATAAAAATACTAAAATTCAAAACAATTATGCGGATTACGGTCCTGTTACAACTTAAACTGGACACAAAACATTGAAATCTCTATAGCTAAACAGATCCGTAAAGAAAAACTATTTAATTTTAACAATTATGTCTATTTTTCTCTACTATTTTTAAGTTTTTTTTTAACAAAACTTAAATATTTCTTGAAATTTTCATGCTCCTTAAAGGAACTACCTACCGTACTTCGAAATCACCCTGTATACCTAATATGTAAATAACAGGTTATTAACAAGCTTTTACCTAAAAAATAATAATATAATAAATTATGTTGTAGAAAATATTTTGTTTACGTCCTAAAACACAAAAAATTTACGTCCTAAAACACAAAAATATTTATTTTTTTCAGGCAAAAGTGGCGCATTTCTATTTATGTTAAAAAAGTATATACTTTTGTTGTCTTTTTCGAACAAAAATGGCACATTATAAAACTGTACCCAATTGAGAATTTAATGGCTCAAAAAACTACGTTAATTTAAAACAAAACTGGCACAAATTGAAATGAATAGACAGGCTAAGTCTGACGTCACGAAGATGGGCGGAGCCTAAACTGACTCCAAACAAAATCGTTTACAACGGTAAACTCGTATAAGATTATTTTTATTTTGTGTTAAATTGTTTTCCAGGGTAGAATAAGACTTTTCATTTGTGTATTTGGTTAGTACAACGTGCTGTTTTCTTGAATTAAATTCGGTTTTGCTAAGGTGGGTACATTTAATATATTTATTTGTACTTTGAAACTTTTCGAGGTTATGTTATTGTTTATTTGGTTTGATATTTTTTCCATATTAATAAGATTGTAAATTTAGTAATTTACTGGAATGTAATTTTAGGTAGCTATAACCACGTTATTCAGAATGGGAATGTGCTTTGTGCCTGATTGCAAGCATTACAGTGACAAAAATACTTGCAGTTTTTTTCGGTTTCCGAAAGACAAACGAGAGAGGAACAGATGGATTTCTCTTATAAGGTAATAGTAATTGAAAATTGTGTTGAAATAATTTTTAAAAACCTAATAATTTTCAGGAGAAAAGATACAGAACCAAGCCAATTTGCCAAAGTATGTGATTGTCATTTTGTGAACAGGGATAAGAAAAATGGACCAACTCTGTTTGATTTCAATATTGGAAAGAAATTTACCATAACTTCTCCTGAAAAAAGGTGTGTACATTTTTGAAGTTGTTACCATGATATATTTATTTTTGGAAAATAACAAATTAGTTAGGTATTTCTTTGCTTTATTTTTAATCAAACTTATTACATGCATTGTACTTTTATATAAAAACACCATTGCTTTTTGTTTTAATTTGGACATTATGGACATCAAGCACAACAATAATAATTCAAACTGGATTTTAACATATTTTTTTTAATGGCATAAATGCTTTCTATATTTACTTTTTTATTTTCCATGTTTTGTCTTGCAATACTCAAGCCCTGTATATTTAAAATTTCAGGAAGAGGACCGTGAAAGCAAAGGATGAGACATTATCATCTGCTGAACCACAACCAGGACCTTCAAAACAGCTTCGCTTTGATCAAGGCACTACTAATTTATCATTGGCAGACGAAGCTATACCTGGACCTTCCACATCTCGCAGTCAAGATGAAGATGTGACCCAAGTCAAACTTGATCCTGCACTTTTGAGTCCATCATCTGCTTCTCAAGAAGCTGAGATTTATTTTTTAAGACAACAAGTCTCTGAATTAACTGAAAAGGTGAATAAGCAAGGATCACGATTCAGTTATGAAACATTAAAACAAAATGATGCCCATATACTGATGTATACTGGTATACCAACCAATGAATTGTTTATGGTTCTTTTTGAACTAATGGCTGATATAAAATTAAATTATTATGCAGGCTGGAATGTACAAATTATACCTAAAATTGATCAGCTTCTGATGACACTCATGAAGTTACGATTAAATCTACCACACGAAGATTTAAGTATTAGATTTGGTTGCAGTACAGCTACAGTGACCAATATTGTCATGACTTGGATTCATGCTCTGCATGAGGTTCTGTTCCAAAAATTAATGAAAACAATACCATCAAGAGAAAAAATCAAGCCTGTCTCCCTGCCGCTTTTAACAGCTTCAAAAATTGTAGGATAATTTTGGACTGCACTGAAATTTATTCTGCTATTCCAACAAGCATGGAAACACAAAGATTAACCTACAGTTCATATAAAAAAAGGAACACTTGGAAATTGTTAGTAGGTGTGGCACCAAATGGAGTTGTTACATTTGTTAGCAAAGCCTATCCAGGTTCAACATCTGATAAAAAGATTGTTGAGGAGAGTAAAGTGTTGAACCAAATGGTTCCTGGAGATCTTATCCTTGCAGATAAAGGCTTTTTAATTAAAGATCTTCTTCCTGCAGGAGTATCATTAAATATCCCTCCATTTTTAACTACGCCCCAATTTACTGAGACACAAGTATATGAAACGCAGCAAATTGCCAAAGCAAGGATTCATGTGGAGCGAGCAATCAGAAGAATAAAATGCTATAATATTTTGCAGCAAGTTCCATCATATTATATATCACAAATTTCAATTATTTTTCAACTGTGTGCAGCTCTTACAAATTTTCAATACCCACTAATTAAAGAGGTTGAAGAATATTATTAATAATCTGTTAAATATGTTTATTACTTTGTTTTATATTGTGTAAAATATTATGTGTTTTTTAGTTTATTTTTTAATTTACATTGAAATGTAAAAATAAAATCTAAAATAAACATGTCAAGTCTTTTTTATATCAATGTAATTTTAATAAAAACTTTTCAACTAAAATGGTCTTTGAAGCTTAATCAAAGTGGTGAGAATGTGCAACAACAAATGAAAAACTTTTTATTTGCACTTTGTCAGAAAATTTTCTTCTTTATAAAAGTTGGTGCATGGTCCGAAACTGTATTAGCAGTAGTTAGTTTTATTAAAAGTTAAATGATATACAGAGTAGGTCAAAAAAGCAAAAACTGCTTAAGCATAAAGTACCCTTATTTTTAAAAATACAACAAAATGTTTAATAAAAAAGTTATTCAGAATCAAAAGTTATGCCTAAATACCAAGTCATGTCCTCCTATTCAAATTTTTAAAATTATTTAATTAACCCTGTATGATACAAATTTTTATCTTTCTGATACAATATTTCTTTAAAGCAATTCCAACAAACTGACTTTTAAACAAATTTAATCAAATCGAAGCGAATTTGTAAAATTGAACTGAATTTATATTTTTTTAGCTAACCGCTAACTTCAAGTTTGTTGCAAGGATATTTAATAGCGCCCTAAAATTATACAAATATGATTTTTATTAAGGCAAATATACTATAAATAATAAAATGCATATAAAAATTCCTTATCTACCGTGTAAAATTTTTCTTTCAAATTTATAAGAAAGTATAGAACCAGTAGTAGGCCATGACTTGGTATTTAGGCATACCTTTTAATTCTAAATAACTTTTCTTTTTAACAGTTTGTTGTATTTTTTAAAATAAGGGCACTTTACTCTTAAGCAGTTTTTGATCTTTTGACTTACCTCGGATACCATTAAACTTTTAATAAAACTAACTACTGCTTATACAGTTTAAGACCAGGCACTAACTTTTATGAAGAATAAAATTTTCTGACAAATTGCAAATAAAAAGTTTTCCATTTGTTGCACACTTAATGGACCACACTGTATAAGCTATAGCAAGTGGTTTCGGTTTTCACCATCATCAGTGCCATTTTGTCATCTTTTCCACACAGGTAAACATCCATAAAAACAAACTGTTTAAAACACCAACTATACAAAATATTAGGTCTTTTGGTTAACAGTCAAAACACATTTTCATTTAGATTTTTTTTTGAAAATATGTTTTGTCTATTAACCAAAAAAGGCCTAATATTTTGTATAGTTGGTGTTTTAAGCAGTTTGTTTTTTATGGATGTTTACCTGTATCGAAAAGATGACAAAATGGCACAGATAATGGTGAAAACCGAAAGCGCTTTGCCATAGCTTGTAACAAATTAAATTTGCATGTTGGTACAAAACCTGTCTTTTCTTTCTAAAAAATAAAAGTCAGTTTCCTTAAAAAGAGTCTATTAATTTTCTAATAACTTTGGTAAATAATGGTTTATATAAAAATTCTCTAGAAGCCCAATATTTGCCTCCCACGATTTATCATATTCTATAATAACAACAATTGTTTCTTTTATTGTCCATATACAGAGATAACACTTTTGTTTTTTTAAAATATGTAGTGCACCTTGAATTTGGTGATAATAGTTATGATTTTCATTAACTAATAAATTTTCCTCATTATCATAATAAATAATATAGGTGTTAGAATTTTTCAATTTTTCTGATAAATTATCATTTCGGAAAGAGTACGGACATTTTATTTCCACAATGGCTTCTTCTTCATCTATTAATCCATCAGGACTAGCACCAAGTAGACCCGAATTTGTAACCCATAGTCCTGTTGGGCAAACATTTAATTTATATTGTTCTCGCAACTGATCTATGGCATCTTTTTCGTGTGTTCTACCCCACTGTATTGCTTTCACACCATCGAGATTGTATTCACCTGAAAAAAAATCTTCATATGATTTATGCACTTTAATGTTACAAAAAAAATTGAAAGAAATTTAAATGGAAAAATCTTTAAACATTTTTTTTGGTAATTTTCTAGAAACCTGCGGCAACTCCATTTTTTGACGAATTTTGGTATACGGGGTTTAGGCGCTGATCACGAATCTGAAAGAATTTGGCGGAAACGCTTCGTTCTCGAGATATTCATCATCAAAGCTTAAATTTGACTAATCCTATTTTCACTATATTCTCTTTTTGCACACAATTCCTGATATAAAGCTAAAGTGGAATACAACATTTAATTTTCACCTTTAAAACCCCGTTTTTCTACGTATTTTACATTAATTTTGCATTAAATTGCATAGCTTCACTTTTAATTGTTTTCGGTGGTAGCAAGCTATAAAGTCGCCGTGTATACATGGTTGCCGCATTTTTAAAGCGAACTTTCGCAATTTTATTAATAAAAGATGTAAAATAGATAGAAAAACGGGGTTTTAAAGGGTGAAAATCAAATATTGTATGCCACTTTAGCTTTAAATCAAGAATTGTGTGCAAAAAGAAGGAGAAATATACTAAAAATAGGATTAGTTTAAATTTCAACTTTGATGATGGATATCTCGAGAACAAAACGTTTCCGCCAAAAAATCTTTCAGAGTCGTGATCAGCGCCCCAAAAACCCCCGTATACCAAAAATTCGTCAAAATTGGAGTTGCCGCAGGTTTCTAGAAAATTACTTTTTTCTTTTCACAGATACACTAATAATATTCTTTACTCACCTAAAAGAGTCTTGAATAAACTAACTGGGAATCTGTTTCTTTTACATGCTGACAAAATAGATCCAAAATTGCTGGCTGTTAGTCTAAATTTTCGTGCGAGATACCACTTTTCATTTGACGCTTGGCCAGTGGTAGCAACAGCAATATTCACAATTGCTTCATCATCAATAGCGCATTTCTCCTTGAACACTAAAATTTTGTCAGCTGCCTCCAGAAAATCTTTGGAAGAGATTATTTCTTCTATTAATGGAAGAGGCATACTGTCAGGATTTGTTGATTCCTCATTTAGTAGCCAAGTGAATCCCACAGTATTTCCAAAACATCGGAGCCTATTCTTTAATCTTGTGATCGACTCTTCTGGTACCTCACCTTCAAGAGATTTATATGGTTTGGGTGGATAAAGCTCCTCAGCTGATTTCAATGGCCCACCTTTAGGTTTAGCCGGTGCATTCCACAAACACTCTTTATCTGTTATAGATATATTGTAGTGGCCAAAGAGTGCCAGTGTGGCGATATGATGGCATTTAATGCCTCTTGGGCAACCACATGTTGCTGATGAAATTGTCCCATTCTTATCCAACTCTACAATAAAATTAGTATTGTAAAGTTTATTTGTTTTCTGGGAGATTACGTTTAAACAAAATAATATTTGGCTTTTCTCCAGAATAAAAAGTTTATTAAGCATTTTAAGAAAATTATTTTTTTTATACTGGGTGTGTCTAAAAGGTGCGGAAAAAAGGTACCACAGATTCCTGAGACCAAAATACGACGACACAACCCAAGCCACCCCAGTCAAAAAGTGGATGGTCTCGGAGACACAGAGTGTCAAAAATCTATTCTGGTTTCAGCCCTTTACAAACAATCCTGGTAACAACAGGTGTATTGTCACAATACTCGACCAGAAGTATAATATATAACCATATATTCTTTTAGATAGAGACACCCTGTATAAAAAGTTTTAATTTTCTTAAAATGCTTAATAAACTTTTTTATTCTGGAGAAAAGCCAAATATTATTTTGTTTAAATAAAATTAGTAATAAATTAGTTTATTAAAGACAATAGTCAGTAAAATCATACCTATGGATACTGTGTAAGCCTTGTTTTTCATACTAGCTAGTATTTCTCCCCTTATTATCATTAAGGTCGAGTCAAATTGCATCATTTTAACATGTCCGGATTCTAGGGCATTTTCGCCTCTTCTTATAATTTTATTATCATTTTCTAGGAAATCGTTGATGCTAGAGAGCTTTAAAACATGTTTTGTAGTCATCTTCGTAAAGATTCTGCAACAAAATAATTACTTTTAGTAAAAGAATAGGAGGTACATAACCTTCAAATTTTTGTAAGTTAAATTATTACATCAAATCAACTAACCTGAGAAAAAACCTCACGATTTTCAATATATAGCACGTTTCTTCGACGAAATATGCGATTTTCCAGTCTTATTTTGTCACAACACACAAGAAAACACCAAATGAATAAATCGATATGGAAATTTACCGTTGTCAGCAAATTTGTTTGGAGTCAGTGTAGGCTCCGCCCATTTTCGTGACGTCACGACTTAGGCTGTCTATTGGTCTTGTAGGAAATTTTTAATCTTAAAATAACTTACTTTTTCCTTTTGCACAATTCTAGTTGTTTCTATTTTTTTATTTAAAATCACACTTTTTTGGTACTTTTTGTTTTGAGTCGTTCTTTCACGAAAAAAATCACCAAAATTCTACAACTTTTTGGACACATTTCGTTTTGTGCCGCTCTTGCATTAAAACTACGCACACCGAACCCGTCAACAGCTTGATTCGAACTGAATTGGCACGCTCTTCTTCGTAAAACACTCGCGATCGATAAAGATGTGCCGAATTGTAAAAGCGCCATCTGGCGAAACTACGGCGAATTTGCTTACAATTATTTTATGGTTGAATTCTACGGCATTTTTAAGCTAGATGGTGCTAAAAACTCAAAAATGAGAAATTTTGAGTTGTGACGGTCTTGTTGGAAAGAAGCGACGTGGCAATTATTTTCTGTGAGTTGGCGTAAGCCATTTCTTGTAGATGTAATGGCACGACTGTGAGAAGGGCGCGCACAAATAAATGCGGCAAAAAATCATATGGCGTGATAATTGACAGCGTCCAGTCAATAGCGCGCAGTACAATAAATTCCCATTGCAACAGTTCTTGCTTTGTGTAACTGTGTTGTGTGTACATCAGCAACACGTCGCACGTTAGTGGGTTCACTTCGCGCATCTTCGAGGCCAGCCATAAACAGGTTATACCTAATAGCTGGAAACGATTTTTCTCAAACGACCGTTTTTCCATAAATCTATTGAGATAATTGATTGCCAACGCACAGACATCTATGGATTGCTTTTCCGCTTCGCAAACTTCGCCCATCCACTCTGTTACGATAGTCCACATTTCGGCAGTCAAAACCCTTCCATTTTCCGGTTTAAAGACTCCTTTAGGCACTGCCTCGTCTTCCAATGCCGCCATTTGGTCGAGTACTTTTGCTGATAGCAACGCTGGATCAATCACGGCATTCACGCTGGCACAGCCCTCCACTTCGGGACTTCGTGGTGCTATTACCTCGCGTAACCGCCCTCGACGCTGTTGCCTCGAGACTACTACTGGTGATAAAAGCTCTGATGATGACGAGGACATCCTTGGAGGATATGACTGGTCTTTTCCGACACGAAAACTACACGTCGCTGATATAGTCGTTTGTACTACTCACAGCAGCGCGACTGTGTGTCGTGTGCCAAGTTCGTGCCACGCTTAATATATAGTCGGCGCCCCCCCACCGAACACACCGCCGCAGCGCGGATGCTGCATAATCATGCCTCGAGTTGTTTCTTCTGGAAACCCAACGACAATTAACTGCAAATATGATGGGATTTTTAGCAGCTAAAAAAACCTGAAATATGAGTTTTCAATAAAAAATTGCCGAAAAACCGTTTTTTATATTGTTGAGCAGCCTCTTGAATGATGTAGGTTCGACAAAAACCAACGTACGCGTTTCCTTGGCGCCTGGTTTTGGACGCAAAACGCAAATAGCCCCTTTTTCGCCACGGTTAATCCTCGCCCTGTGGAATTGTATATGTTCATCGTGTGAGTTTTTATTTAGAAAATTTTTTTGCCAGTTCTATATTCGTTGTCTTTTGTTATTTTGGCTGTCCTGTCGATCTGACACCCAGTATGTTTTTAGATCAATTCCAACGTACGAAAGGAGAAGCTGTCATAAAAATTTTTGATCAAAAACTAAGCGCCCACTAACGGCTTTCAAACGTAAGAAGCGCCTTCCTTTCGCTACGCCAATTGACTCCAGTAGACTCCACGTCTCTCGCACTATGGCTCAATCCGAGTAAAAATCCCTTCTTTTCCACCTTTTTAACGGCAAAAAGGCTTAATCTATTCTCCCTGCTAAAAGAAACAACTTTGTTTCTATAAACGTTTTTGATCCGACATCATCCGAGTGAGCTAGCGCCGATTTTTGTGCTGGAGTCAGTGGAGTCTGCTTTTCAGATCTATTCCTATACGCGCAAAATATTTTTTCTTCTTGGCCTTGAGCGTCAAATTTTTGTCGGCATTACACGGGGTATAGAAAGCTAAACTCCACTGACTCCAGAGACTCCAGCACACAAATTCGGCGCTAGCTCACTCGGATGATGTCGGATCAAAAACGTTTATAGAAACAAAGTTGTTTCTTTTAGCAGGGCGAATAGATAAAGCCTTTTGCCGAAAAAAAGGGTGGAAAATAAGGGTTTTTTATGCTCTGATTTAGCCATAGTGCGAGAGACGTGGAGTCCATTGGAGTCAACTGGAGCCAGGCCAAGTGGTAGTGGCGCCCACTCACTGATCGTCGCTGGCCGCTGACGGAACTGATTGTGCGCGCGCATCGAGCCTCGCTCTATCTACTAGGCGCCTTTGTTCATGGTGCGAGTAGAGCGCTCTACACTCACACTATGCGTTCTACGCCTTCGTTCATATGGCGAGGCTTGCCGAAAATTGTTGACAATTTTTTTTCTTTCCACCATAATTTCGCGACACGTCCTATTATTGCTTGCTGAGTGCACAAGCTTTACGCCAATAGACCAGTGCTGCAACCAGACCGACATTTGGTCAAAAAACAGCAGACAACGATTATGTCACCGACATTGACAGGAGGAACTGCCACAAAAAATTCTGATCAAAACTAAGCGCCACACATGCGCTGCCACCGTTTGCCGTTCGCAAACTCCAATTGACTCCAGTAGACTCCACGCTCCCTCGCACTATGGTTAAATCAGAGCATAAAAACCCTTATTTTCCACCCTTTTAACGGCAAAAAGGCTTAATCTATTCTCCCTGCTAAAAGAAACAACTTTGTTTTTATGAACGTTTTGATCCGACATCATCCAAGTGAGCTAGCGCCGAATTTTGGGCTGGAGTCAGTGGAGTCTGCTTTTCAGATCTATTCCTATACGCGCAAAATATTTTTTCTTCTTGGCCTTGAGCGTCAAAAATTTTTTCCGGCATTACACGGGGTATAGAAAGCTTGACTCCACTGACTCCAGAGACTCCAGCACACAAAATCGGCGCTAGCTCACTTGGATGATGTCGGATGAAAAACGTTTATAGAAACAAAGTTGTTTCTTTAGCAGGGAGAATAGATTAAGCCTTTTTGCCGATAAAAAGGGTGGAAAATAAGGGATTTTTCATGCTCTGATTTATCCATAATGCGAGAGACGCGGAGTATATTGGAGTCAACTGGAGCCAGGCAAGGTGGTGGTGGCGCCCTTATTAACGGCAAAAAGGCTTAATCTATTTTCCCTGCTAAAAGAAACAACTTTGTTTCTATGAACGTTTTGATCCGACATCGTCCAAGTGAGCTAGCGCCGAATTTTGGGCTGGAGTCAGTGGAGTCAGTGGAGTCTGCTTTTCAGATCTATTCCTATACGCGCAAAATATTTTTTCTTCTTGGCCTTGAGCGTCAAAAATTTTTTTCGGCATTACACGGGGTATAGAAAGCTTGACTTCACTGACTCCAGAGACTCCAACACACAAAATCGGCGCTAGCTCACTTGGATGATGTCGGATCAAAAACGTTTATAGAAACAACAACACGCAAATAGGCCGTTTCTCGCCCCGGTTAATACTCGCACCATGGGATATATGTATATGTTCATCGTGCGAATTTTCGCAGCTTGATTTTTTTTCCAAGTTTTTTATTTGTTAGGACAAAGTAAATGAACAATCGGACTTGGGAAGACCAAAAATCACATTACCACTTGGAGGATTACGAATAATCTATTTTTTATGCCATGTCCCCCTGCAACAAAATGAACACAAAAAAAATGAAAAACTTGCCCACCAACGATTTTCAAACGTAAGAAGCGCCTTTCCCTTGTGCTACTCCAATTGACTCCAGTAGACTCCACGTCTCTCGCACTATGGCTAAATCAGAGCATGCAGAAACCCTAATTTTCCACCCTTTTACCGGCAAAAGGCTTAATCTATTCTCCCTGCTAAAGAAACAACTTTGTTTCTATAAACGTTTTGATCCGACATCATCCAAGTGAGCTAGCGCCGAATTTTGGGCTGGAGTCAGTGGAGTCTGCTTTTCAGATCTATTCCTATACGCGCAAAATATTTTTTCTTCTTGGCCTTGAGCGTAAATTTTTTTCCGGCAATACACGGGGTATAGAAAGCTTGACTCCACTGACTCCAGAGACTCCAGCACACAAAATCGGCGCTAGCTCACTTGGATGATGTCGGATGAAAAACGTTTATAGAAACAAAGTTGTTTCTTTTAGCAGGAAGAATAGATTAAGCCTTTTGCCGATAACAAGGGTGGAAAATAAGGGATTTTTCATGCTCTGATTTATCCATAGTGCGCAAGACGCGGAGTATATTGGAATCAACTGGAGCCAGGCAAGGTGGTAGTGGCGCCCTCTCACTGAACGTCGCTGGCCACATGCGGAACTACTGATGCGCGCGCGCCGAGGCTCGCACTATCGACAAGCCAACTATATGCTATAGGGCGAGCTTCTGGTACCGCAACACGCAAATAGCCCGTTTCTCGCCACGGTTAATCCTCGCACTGTGTGGTATATGTATATGTTCAGCGGGTGAGTTTTTATTTAGAATTTTTTGCCAGGTCTCCCTGGCAATCAGTTCTCCTGTCAAACGTTTGAGCCTATAATTATCCCTGATAGATGAGATGAAAAATAAGGTGTTTTTCGAATGTAAAATGGCCATAGTGCGGGAGCCGTGATAGGTCGTAGTGGCGCCCTCTCACCGATCGTCGCTGGCCGCTGCCGGAACTACTGGTGCGCGCGCACCGAGACTCGCACTATCCACCATACGCCTTTGTTCATGGGGCGAGTAGAGCGACCTACACTCACACTATGCGTTCTACGCCTTCGTTCATATGGCGAGGCTTGCCGAAAATTGTTGACAAAATTTTTTTTTCTTTCCACCATAATTTGCGACACGTCATAAAATATAATTGCTTGCTGAGTGCACAAGCTTTACGCCAATAGACCGGTGCTGCAACCAGACCGACATTTGGTCAAAAACAGCAGACAACGTTTATGTCAACGACATTGACAGGAGGAGCTGTCAAAAAAAATTTGCTCAAAAACTAAGCGCCCACCAACGATTTTCAAACGTAAGAAGCGCCTTTCCCTTGTGCTACTCCAATTGACTCCAGTAGACTCCACGTCTCTCGCACTATGGCTAAATCAGAGCATGCAGAAACCCTAATTTTCCACCCTTTTTACCGGCAAAAGGCTTAATCTATTCTCCCTGCTAAAAGAAACAACTTTGTTTCTATAAACGTTTTGATCCGACATCATCCAAGTGAGCTAGCGCCGAATTTTGGGCTGGAGTCAGTGGAGTCAGTGGAGTCTGCTTTTCAGATCTATTCCTATACGCGCAAAATATTTTTTCTTCTTGGCCTTGAGCGTAAATTTTTTTCCGGCAATACACGGGGTATAGAAAGCTTGGTAGTGGCGCCCTCTCACTGATCGTCGCTGGCCGCTGACGGAACTAATGGTGCGCGTATGCCTGCCAGGACAAAAAGAATAACGAAATAAAGACAAGTATTTTTTATTATTTTTTGTTGGCATAATTATATTTATTATTATTTTTATAATTATTTTTTGTTGGCACCCAAAAATATAATCTCGCATAAGCATGGCGGTGCTTTTTGTGGTTATACGACAGTTCTAAGCTACTGAAAATAAAGAAAAAAAAAACAAAAAATGATATATCTAAGTTTGGCTCTAGTATGAACTATGTTTATTGGTATAAAAATCAAAAAATAATACATATAGGTATATAAATGATAAATGAGTCTTAATAAAACGTGTAAGTAATGACGCTAGCGCAACCAAAAACACATAAATTGCAGCGCGGCACAGGTCTACAGGGATCTTTTATACAGGTGTCATGTTGAGAAAAAAGCGTCGTATGCTTTATGGGTTTTTGGTTGCCTGTGAAATTATGTACATATTATATACCGAGCATGAAAAAAATTATGTTATTATTATGAGTACACATTATGTAGATGTTTGTGCCGTGCTCTCACTAGTTTGTAAGCGCTCGCAGGTGGCCGTATGTTTCCGAAGAACTTTCTTATTACTAAATGTCTTTGAACAGCCGTCACAGGAATATGCATTACAAAATTTTATATGATGTGCCACAGTACAAGATGAAAATTCGCGCCCACAGGTTGGGCAAGGGCGCGTGGCATGGGACGCAGTGCTGCGAGGCTCCTGTAGACAATGATGTTTTTGAAATATCCTCTGTTGGCAAAAGTGCGCGTGCAATTCGGACAGACAACGCGCGCAGTGAGGCGTTGCGACAAGGGCATGCTGTCTGGCGAAAGAGGTTGCAGCAAAGGGCCTCGTCACCAAGAGTGCTCTCTGGGGTGCGTTCGCGCTGGGCCGATACATTATTTTGATGCTTCTTGGTGCGACAATGGGCAGACCAATCCGAAATAGATACAGCACAGACTTTGCATGTGCGTCGTAGCGGTGTAGCCCGGACAGTCCCATCGGCCGGCTGAAACAAAAGAAAAAAAATTAGTATTGACGCACCAAAAACGGCGGTGGGTTTTGGCGAAACAAAAAATCATTTTTAGTAAAAGAAAAACTTACGTTTTTACATGGATGACGTTGTAAGCTCAGTTTACTACGGTACTTTTTCTGGCAGACATCACAGGAAAATGTGTGGTTATGAATCTTCACCATATGAGTCTCCAAGTTGTACTTGACATAGAATTGGGCGACGCAATTGTCGACCGGACAATCGTACACTGTGACACTTTTGACTTTGGTCGCCACCATCATTTGGCAATTCTTGGAAATACTGGTGATTTTCTCGTCTGCACACCGGCATAAGTGCGTAAAGTTGGCATGAACGTTCCACGCCGGTGTGCCATAGTTTATAGCCTCGTTGAAACAATGATTGATATTGATCACCTGGTGAAATATACCGGCCCGAATAAATATTAAATCTCCTGGTGCTTGAGTAACTAACGTGTATACCAAATTGTGTTTTTTAAGAAGTTCAGCGTGACAAACACGTTTTTATGGTTCAAATGGAAACACTGTTTGCCCGGAAGTTGTTTGGTGGCGCTATGAAAGGCATCTAACATCTTGTTTTTGTCATGTACGAAGAGCCAGAGCTTGCCGACATTGTTTTGTGCTTGAGGTGGAGCTGTTGACGCGTCTGCTTCTGGCGTCGAACCGTTTGGGGTTTTCGCTGCAAAGGGTACCCCGAAGGTATTATGCAGCGCAAAAGATTTAACGATGGCAAATCCCCATCTTCACAATGAAGCTCGCAATAGCTACCCGCCTTTGCTAAATAATACATACTGCTATTAATTCCAGGCATGTCAGTTACGTAAGGGTGTTGCTGCGGGGAAATGAGACTTGTCAATTCGGTGGCACTCAGGTGGCTATCGATGTGTGGTATCAAAAGATTGCGAAAATAATCGACTTTTGATGTTTCACTTTGGGGCCGGAGAATATACTTGTATTGAAATGTGTCAAACAGCGATTCTACTAGATTGTCATAGAAAGGTGGCAGACAGTCAGAGGGCAAAGGCACCGGCAGCGGCAATGGGAGAAATTTTTCGGCAGGTAGCGACGCCTCGTTCGACGCCACGACGCGCGACGTCATCCGAAAAATATCGGAAGTTACTTCGGCACATGACAGTTGTTCCTTCTGCAATGAACTGGTGATCAAGGGTTGGCGGATGCATTCTGCGAAAGATTCCACAGGGTTAGAGATGCCTCGGCACACCACAACATCGGCGCGCAAAATAACCCGTTGTTACATATCCGTTGTCGTACACAAACTTAGAAACTCCGAAAGGCTATGATTGATATCTTTGCCTTGTATATAGGCCACTCGTTCCATTATTATCGACGGCACTCGGCAAAAACTAGACGCGTAAAAATTAAGTAATGTTTTTCGACTTGTTTTTTTAATTTGCGGGTCAGCGATTGGGTGTCGCCACCTGATAAACATCAAAAAAATCAATTTCGAAACACAGCCAGTCTTTTGGAATGTGATAAACAATTTGTATCGGCGGGATTTTTGAACTCACAGAGTCAAAGATCAGAGATCTACGGCCAAATCGCAATTCTTGGACGAAAACAAGCCCGGTCAAACACCCGAAAACCGTACACAATTACAGAGTTTTTAGCTGATGATGTGAAATTTACTATTCGGTGGATTTTATGTTGGTCGGTCGACAACGAGAACTCGCACTATAGACCCTGTCGCACGCAAGCCCGAAGGGGAACTGCAGGTCGCTGGTACACAGACTCGAGCTATGGCTTCTTCGACGGGTGGTAATTTGCGGGGTAGGGGCGGTGCGGTGCAGTGTAGTAGGGAAGTGGTCCCTCTCTCTGCGAGACGACGCTGCCTGTTGCGCTGTTTGCTGGTAGGGCGGCTATTAACACTATACGGTGGTTGGTGGTTGTAGTGCCATTTACGTAGTAAGATTCAAAGTTTTGCCACAATTAGGAAAGAATGAACAGCAACGGGATTGGGGAGAAGAGAATTTTCGCAGTAAAGAACACTTGCTTCAACCCCAAAGTACAGGAAGGCATGTGAGATATATAACATTAAAAGCTAGGATGATATTTTAATGTTCAATTGTTCCAATCCTCCAGTCGCGCAGACAACGAACGCAACGGTCGGTGTCACATAGCCACAGTCCAGTGTATTATTCGACGCGTCCACATTCAATCTTCTCCGCAGCAAAATGATGCGAAAACCGCCGCCTCTACCGTTCACTACTCGATGGAGCCATCTGTGCATCATACCTTGTGTGACCAGCTTGCCGCACTCTTACCACACTCGCGAATACATCATTGATTTCCAAATATTTGTCTACGAGTTCGAGCACCTTGACCTGTTAAACTGTGTCGTCAAGAAATCAACCCCGAAATTATGGCTCCTTCCATTGAAAAAACAGCACACAATTAAAGCAACCCAGTGCCAGACTCTTAGTTTCACCGTCAAAATAGCCAGTGGTCACGTGGATAATGCCGTTATTTTTGCACGTCTACTCGGCTTTTTGAATTCGCGTTATCTGGCGGATTGGTATGGAACCACAGATCCCGCTATCGAAAACGACACTTATCGTTTGAATTCAAACGACTGCACCTACCTGTCGACCAACGTGCGAAAATTTGACAATTTGAGTTCGGCGCTTATTATGTTTATGAGCGCGATCGCTTCACTGTCAAATTGGCAGATCTTGAGAGAAGAATCCCGGTCGCAGAAAGAATTTACCCAGATAGACGCAGATATCAGCAGGCTGAGTTTGGAGTGCGACGAGCAATTCTACGGTTTAATTCAGACTTATCGAGACGCTCAAGCTGTAACCTTGCGTGAAATGAAAAAAATGATGTTGGTACTAATACTGAAAATATTTTATTTATCTCTGTTATCACATTGTTGTTCTTCAGTGCCTTTAAAAGGTCTATTCCACTTTTTTGTGCATTTAAATTGCTTGAATTAAAAAAATCAAATAAATCATCAAAAATTTAAAAAGAAAGGACGTTCCCTTTGCATTTGAAGGCAATGCCCCAAGGTCCACATATGTCTCTAAAGCTGCAGACACAGTGTTACTTAGGACTTGCGTTGCTAATTTAACCCGCATTCTTTCAAAATTTGTAGGATTTAAATGTTTATTACTTAACTTATAGGCTAGCCTGTTTATTTTATGTCGGTCCTTTTCAAAAACCCCGAAATATCTTTCCTTGTCCCACGTAATATTGTATTTTAATAAGTTATTTCTAACGGCTTTAATTAAATGTGGTGGATCAAAATAAAAACATAAACTTTTGCCTGCAAACAAGAATCTTGGGTTATCTGTTGTAGCGCCTAATATTTTAGCCAATTCCAAACAATTAGCACCCATGTCTGATATTATACACACAACATCGAGACCAATATCTAAAATTGACTTTATAATTTTTTCTAGGAAATGTTTTACTTCATTGGCATTAAATGAAGTAGAAGAAAATAAATAGGCGATAGGTTGTCTCCAGGCGGATTTTATACCTTTTACCATAAATACAGTAGCAGAGGAAGCCGGCTTGTTTGTTCTACATTCGCCATTATCTTCTAACCCCACCACTGTACCTCTGCTATAGTTATAAAATAAATTTGTTTTTACACTCATTTCATCTACACATATAGCACATATTTTATCAGCTGGTTGTAGGTTACTTACTTTCATTTTTATTAGAGAAAATAAAGCCATATTAATACCAGCTTGAAATTTAACGTTTTCTATATATCTACACAAAGACCTATAAGATGGAAGACAAAATTTTGTTTGTAGCAATCTATAACATTTGGGACTAGAAAAATATAAACTAAGAGAAAATTGCCGTAATTCGTTCGAATATCGCTTTCCATGATCAGTTTTTGATATTAAATCTAACTGACATTTGATAAAATTAGAAAGATGTTCCAGTAAAAATTGGTCACAACTAACTTTAAATTGCTCCAAGGTGGGATTTTTCAATTTTTCCAAAGCCAATTGAAGCTTATCTTGAAGTTGATCATTTTGTGTTCTTAATTGTTAAACCAATGTTCTTAAATTTTCTTTTCTTGGACTATGAGTGCTTAAAAACTGTCAGTCTGGGTCTCAACAGGAGAAAGTAGTGGTGGTGGTGCCGAAACAGAAGCTGCTTCTTCGGGTATGATTTGAATATCCTGAAGTACCCTGATCTTTTTGGTCACAGGCATTTCAACAGAAGTATTCAATGTCCTTTTGGCACATTCAGGTTGATAACTAGTACTTGGTTGTGGATCTGAAAATAAGAAAGATATATTATTTCATTGTCATTATATCTAGATTTTTTTTTATTTATTTTACCAATTTTGTTAATTATTTTTGGATCAAATTATTATTATCATTCATTACAAATAAAATTATAACTTCTGGCCAAAATTTAGATTTTGGTTTAAACTATTTGTTGTAGGATTTTTTACCTAAAGAATAATTTTTTTTTAATAACCTCTCTACTTAATACATGCGTTTTTGTAGTACAATAAAAAAATTATAACATACATACATATAAAATTGTTATTTTTATTTGTCTTTTAAATTACCACTCTAAACAGCTTTAACTCACAGTACTTGATATTATTTAAATCTTATGTTGTATGCAGTGTGCAACAAATGAAAAACTTTTTTATTTGTAATTTATCAGGAAATTTTATTCTTTATAATTGTTGGTACTTGGTCTCATACTGTATTAGCTGTGGTTAGTTTAATATAGAATGCCCAAGAATATACAGGGTATGTCACAAAAATTGAAAACGGCTTAAGTGTAAAATGCCTCAATTAAAAAAATAAGAAAATAGTAATTAGAAAAGTTATTAAGATTAAAGGTTATGCCTAAAAAAAAAGTTATGGCTCTCTATATGATTTTGTTTTTAATTCTAACAGCCCCTGTATAATGCAAATGTTTACTATTTTAATACTTAAATACAACTAAATCACTTTTAAATAATGTTTGTCTAATTAAGGTGTATTGGTGAAATTTAACTGGATTTAGGGTTTTTACTAGTGTTGGTCGGATCGGATCCGACCCGGTTCGAAGATTCGGATCTTTAACAAGACCCGACTGACCCGAATCCCAAAATTTAGTTTGACGGATCACGGGTCCTAGAACCGAGAGCGAATTAAAAATGATCATGAACGAAGAAGCGATCCATTTAGAGATCGACTCGTAACCTAATACGTGCGCGTAGGTTATGATCGAAGATCGAACGGAAACAAATTAGCTTTGGCTTGGCACCGCGTTCCGTTTGCATTCAGTTTGAAGAATTTAGAGATTCTCGGTCTCTCGGACCCGTAACCCGGCAAGCGTCTGTTAAGATTTCTTATTTTATGCTTGCTAATAATAATAAATAATATGTTATCGGAGGTTGTGTTTGTTATAGACAGGTATAAAATAAATCTTTTTGCACATTTTTATCAGATAAAAAAATATATTTTTAGTAAGGCTATGGCAAAATTACTAATTATATTTAAAGTAAATTAGTTTTATTTTCTATTTTAAATAAACCTGAACCTTTGTAATAACATACGTTTAACTTAGAACTGACTATTTATGTAAAATACGTGTTATGGACATTTGTATTTTTAAAGATTAACATGTAAAAATAATATTTGATTTATTTTTGAACCCTTAAGTCTATTTCTTTTTTCTGTCACTACTTGTCCCGGTTTAGAAAAAATTCGTTCACAAGGAACAGATGTTGCCATAGTACACAGTCTTTTCTTAACTAGATCGTAAAGTATGGGATAAATGTTTTTTCTTTGAAACCACCATGTTAACGGATCTTCATGCCTCCCAATCAGAGGTTCGTTGATGTATTTATCCACTTCCAGTATTGCTGCTACAGTAGGGTCATAGGGTGCACGAATAGCACAAACTTTTTCGTCAAAAGCTTTCCATAGAAGAGATTTACTAGAGCTGGGTAATTGTTGTTCTAGTGAAGCTTCTTGCCTATTATCTTCAGATAATTTAACTTTAATACTCTTGTCCTTTTTAACTTTACACTTTAGCACTTCGATAGCTTGATTTGCTTTGAATGTATCTTTAAACCCATATTTTTTAAATCTCGGATCTAAAATAACAGCTTGTGCTATAAGTTCATTATTTTCGGCATTTTTAAATCGGTCATTTATTTCTCCAAGAAAAACCTCAATCATCTTTTGTATTTCGTTTAAAGGTATACTATTTCTAAATTGTAAGACATGTTTTTCCATTGCATTTATGAATAGTAGTATTTTCGAGATGGACACATTTTTTTCAGCACTTATTTCAGTTGTTACATCGTTAAAAATTTGAAGGATAGTAATGGCATGATTTGCTATTTCCCAGTCTTTACTGTTTAATGTAGTCTCGTGTTGCAGAACAGCCAACGTCGATAAAATGGCATTTTTTCGTTGACAAAATCTATCAATCATATCTAGCGAAGAGTTCCACCGTGTACATACATCTAGCTTAAGTTTTAAGATGGCTAGGCCCATTTGCTCTTGTGTTTCATTTAATTTGCAACGAGCATGTGAGCTTCGCTTAAAAAATTCAACTATTTTCCTAATTTTAACAAGCGTGGGTTCAATTTCTTTAAGACCTTTTTGAACAACCAGATTTACACTGTGCGCAAAACAACCCAAATGACGCCAGTTACCCTGTCTTATAGCTGCGACAATATTATGCGCATTGTCACTAATGACAGATGAGATTTTATTTTGTATTTCCCATTCTTCGAACTTCTGCTGCAAAAGCTCACATAGATTTTTAGCAGTATGACGATCGCCATAGACAATGCAATCCAACAAATTGGAACAAAGTTTTAATGATTTTCCATCACTATCATCAAGCCAGTGGGCAGTTATGGCTATGAAATTTTCATTATTGATGGATGTCCAACTGTCTGTCGTAATACACACTGCGCATGCTTGGTTAACTTTTTGTTTAACAATATCCCTAATGCTATTAAATGTCTGTGGTATTAAGCTATCTGATATAGTTTTACGAGTGGGCAAAGAATATCCTGGACATAACATATTAATAAGTTTTTTAAATTCAGTATCTTCGACGATGGAGTAGGGGTGATACTCTTTAACTATCATCTTTACCAACTGTTGATCGAACTGTTTCGATTTATTTATAGGCACGGGTTTGACACTTACTATAAAGCTTTCTAAATGTTCCTGCCTCACTCTCTTCTTTTGGGTAAGTATACGAGACGGTCCTGCTTCACTGCTATTGCTAGTAGATGCTTCTGTTTCAGATGCAATATTGTCATTATCCGCTAGGGATAAAGCTTCGGTAAATTTGTCTCTGTATATTTTGATGCCTAAAATAAAAACTCCATTGTTTACACCACTTTAATTCAGTTTAGGTTTTTAATTAAAGAAAATATATTATAAAACTAATTCTTTACCTGCATGTTTTACACGCATATGTCTAGTAAGATTTCCAGTTGAGCCTTTTGATACGTTTATTAATGCAAAGCAATAATTGCATTTTGCTTTATTTTCTGTATCCACATCGGAGGAAAAGTGATTCCATATTTCACTTTTTTTCGATATGCCATATTATTTATTATTTGTACGTTTGTACCTAACTTAAATGCTTATAAACGTACTCGCTATCACTATAATTTATAAAAATCCAAACACCAAGAACACTTCTCAATGATTCACGAAACGAAAAGAATACTGTATCTATCAAGGCTGTAATTCCCCGATCCGCCGGTGTACGTGCTCTGCATTGTTGCCAGCTGCCGAAACTCCTCATAAAAGAGAGAATGGTGAATGGTGACGCAGTGTTGCCAAAAAGTAGGTAATGTAATTTATTAATTAGCATTAAAATACCATTCAATTTTAACTAGAACTTTAACCAAAAACTTTAAACTTTAATATCAATGATATTAATATCATGAACCATGGTTAAAATATTAGTGATTGTCATTATTATTATCCAATAAATGCCAATATATGAACTAGCGAGTTAAAAAAATCCAATCCACCAAAAAATATGTTTACTTGGTATAACAGATCATTCTACTATTTTGGAATAACATTAGACAACTGAAATATAGTACATGCGATCTAATGACCCGGTGACCCGACTCACTGATCCGGATCTCTTTAAGGACCCGGACCCATTGACCCGAATCTGCAAAATGACCCGCAATTCCCATCACTAGTTTTTACCAAGACAACTTTAAGTTTGTTGCAAGGATATTTACCAAAACCCTAGAATTTACCAAATATTCTTTTTAACTAGGCAGATATCATGTTTATGCATACGTGAATATAAAAAATCTTTTTATAAGCGAAAAATATATTTGTTATATCATATTAGATACAGTGTGTCTTATTAACCCTGTCGAAAAAAACCAATACAATCCCATTGAACCGATAGAAACCATTAGAATGTCCGATAAAACCACAATAGAAACCGCGGATTCTATTGTGAAAGAAATTTTTAAACACATTATTATTTATAGTATATTTTTCTTATTAAAAACCATACTTGTAAATTTTTAGGGTCAAATTAAATATCCTTGCAACAAACCTAAAGTTAGTAGTTACATACAAAAAAACATAAATCCAGTTTATTTCTACAAATTTGTTTAAAAGTAAGTTGGTTGTAACTGCTTTAAAGACATTTTAAGTCAAAAGAATAAATAAATGTATTATACTTTAAAATTTTCCCAAATTTTGAATAGGAGGCCATAACTTGGTACTTGGGCATACCTTTTAATTCCAAATCCCATTTTTCTTAAACTTTATGTATAATACGTATTTATAAAAAAGGGTTCTTTACTCTTAAACAGGCTTTAGTTTTTTGATCTACTCTGTATATCCTTTACCTTTTATTAAAACAAACTACAACAAAAATAGTTTGAGACCATGCATCTACTTTTATGAAAAATGTGTTTTTTTTTGACAAATTGTAAATAAAAAGTTTTACATTTGTTGCACACTGATAAGTTTTATGAGAGTGTAGGACAGTAAAAAAATTTTTAAAAGAAAATTAAATTGTGAATAGTAGGCCATGATTTATTATTTAGACATAACTTTTAATATATTTTTAAAATTTTATATTTTGTTATATTTTTTGAAATATGAATATTTTACTCCTAATCAGCTTTTAAATTTTTTCACATGCTTGGACTCTTAATTAAACTAATTACTGTTAATATACTTTAAGACTATGCACCAACTTTTATGAATAATAGTGATAGGCCTTAAACATAAAACGTCACTTACCAATATCAGTTTTAAAATTTGGTTCTAAATCAATTGTTTCTGCTGATAATACTGGTACAGCTGTAGGTAGAAGATGTATTTTTTCCCAAGGATTATTAAACATTGAAGGTGGAAAATGTAAGTCACAAACACGGTATGTTTCGTAAGCCTTTTTGGAATCAAAATCAGGATTTATTAAATCCAAACGATCACAAGCCTTCAGCCATTCTCGACATCTAAAAAGAAAAAATAATATGCATAATAAATACAGATTGTCCTCGAATAGGGTTTACTAGAGGGCAAATGGACCAAAAATTTCATTTTTCAAAAAGATATTCTTTATAAAAAAAGTTGCTTGTAAAAAAATAGGATATCGATTAAGAAGTTTATTCTAAATACATTTTCTTAATGACAGTTTGCTTAAAAATTAAAGATCAAGGTAGTTTACTCTTGGAGAAAAATCATGTTTTTCAAGTGTTGGCAAACCCTGTACTACACAAACTCAATATTTTCTCCTTGTGAATCATATTTTTTAAGAAGCAAACATTTTTATAAAGAATAACTTTTTTTTCAAAAAATGAAATTTTTGGTCCATTTGTGAACCCCATCTGTGGACAGTCGGTATATAGGTTTTGTTGCATAAATCTAATAAAATGTAAGGAATACCCCTAAAAGTACTAGTATGTTCATATATTAGCCGATTCTTTATTATTTACTTATTACTTAAAAAAAAGTTACTATTTTATTTCTTTAATTGCTAAAATTTATTATAAATACATTAATTAGATGCATCGGATTTGTGATTAGTGTCCCAAAATCTTCTTTATACCATGTTTTGGTTACACAAAAAATAAAAATAGTTTGTTTTAGTTCAAATCTGTAGTTTTAACTTTTAGTGAAAGATGTTACTATTTACAAATACTTATTTCAGGAGACAGTTAAAAAGCTTTAGGTAAAAAAACTTTTTATCCGTAATTATATTTTCTGACCACCATAGTCCAAATTATTTTTTAGTCTTTTCTAATTTTAGGGTCTTAAATTGGAATTTCCCATGCTCTTTTGCAGGTACAAATTTTACCTATTTTTGATACTTTATGTGGGCAGGGTCGAATTCACTCCCAAAATAAGGAATAGTACCTGATGGCGAAAAAGGTGACGGACGAATTCACTCCCGGGTCAGTTTACCTTTATTACCTAAATAATCGAAAACTTCGTTCAAATTGTTAAGCAGCATTGCCAGATTTGAGGAAAATACTGGGAAATAACGAAAGAAACATATTTCATATATTTACATTTATTTATATTAATATTATTTTTTAAACAGCTACCTTACATCTATGGGAAATACATTTTACAAACTCAAAATTACTTATGCTCTTATTTTCTAATTTTGCTAAATATTTATCTAAGAATTGTTTTTTTCGCAGCACTTTACTATCATAGACTTTAACTATTGTATCAATACTTCGTAGTTTAATATATGAATCTAGTTGAAAATCCAAAAGAACATTTAGAAATTGATGAATATTTGGGTGGGGACTGTAAAATGATGAATTATAACGAGAATGAAAAGATTCGCAGGCATTTGTTGTTAACGTTAAAGAAGATGAATTGTCCGCCCAAATATGTGGTGGAAATCTAGATGTTTCTTCTATATAATTCTCAACTAGATAGTCACAAAATTTAAGTACCCTGTTATCACTGGGTTGAACTTCAGCTAAGTCAATGGCAAAACAATCTCCTACATCTTCTGGCTTTAGAAACGGTAACCCAAATATATAAGTTAGATATTTAGTAATTTCATTTTCTGCTTCATCTTTCAATTTATATTCGCTTGAAAGGTGTAACTGTTGTATTTTTCTGTACCATGCTTGACATAAGTGAAATTTGCAGCCTTTAATTTTAGTGTTAGGAAAAACATATAAAATTGCTTTATGTATAGCGGTTTCAAAATCGGCAGTTATAACTTTTGGAACATAACTCTCACCAACTAATGTAAGATATGCTTCTTTGAGATATTCAAAAGCTAATTTATATGACTCGAAATGTTTGTTTGGGAGAAGAAAGAAAATAAGAGGAACATACTGACCGTTTTTGAAACCGTGAACAGTAAACAACTGCAAAAAAATTTTGGACAATACTGAAAAGTTCCATCAACATACAATTCCGATATTTGTCCTAATGCAGATAAGTTAGTTGTACATGAAAACATCACAATATTATTTTGAGGATCGTTTTTTAACATAAAACTTTCACCCTTGTTAGTTTTTATATCTAAAGTACTTAACAAATCGTGAAACTCAAAAACACTAACCGGAAGTTTTGGTAAAATTTTAGATCTTGTTGAATACATATTCTTCCTGATTCGTTCCACGTCATAAATAGTAATAGTATCGCTGTGTGATTCTCTTACTTTTGCTCGAATTAACTTCATTGGTTTCGCAGAAATATCGTTTATAGCAGATTGTTTCACTTCATTACTTATACTTTGCCTATTCAAAAGCTCTTCGGGTGTCTTCTCATGGTTGTGGTCCAAACAAGCTTCTACGATCTCCAGATTCTCTAGTCTGGTTTTTACAAATGCCTTACAAGGGGTCTTCTGGATGTACAAGCCCATCTTCTTAACGTATCTTTTGCCAACAACTTGTGAAATGAGAATTTAAACCCATCGACAACGATGAGATCTTTGCCCCTTTCACTTTTGATGATTTTAGCTTCCATATTGCTTACAGGATAAACTACCAGAGTATATTTGTAAACTAAACTAAAATTTATTTTACACCACAGGTTATAGCTAATTTTACTACCTACCTGTTATAGCTAATTTTACTACCTACCTGTTAAATAAAAAGGGTCTATTATTCATAATGATACTTGTAATCCGACTTAAAAACATGGTATTATAACATTTAAAGAAGGAATTATATTATAATGATGTATCTGTTTAATTTAGACCTCTAGGTTTCCCTCTTTCATGTTTTAAATCAAAAATTGCGATAACAAATTTTATAGTTCCAAAATTTATTTTTACACGAACATATGGCAACCATGTCTAAATTTTTAAAGAAAACCCTGTTTCTGTTAATAATTAACGCGGAGTGAACTCGACCCATGGCGGGAGTGAATTCGGTTGTCCAGAAAACCTACCTGCTTCAAATGGGAGTGAATTCGTCTCGGCCCCTTTATGTAGTTAGTATTCTCTTTAATAACTTCAATAAAACCCTTAAAATTACATTTACGTGCTTTTTAGGGATATTACCTAATTGTTTAGGCTTTGTAATATGGAATCTGCCGCCAGTTGCTAGACAGTTACCTAATTGAAAAAGTAAAATGCCCGAGTCTGTCATTTTTATATCATGTAAAAATTAGTATTTATAATAAATTTTAGCAAATAAATACACATTAAAAAACTTAGAAAATATGCAACAGGCTACAGGAGATGACAATCATATTATCCTCTTTTCACAGATTACTTTTTGAATTTCTAGCATTAATAAATTATCGGTAATAATTTGTCTCATTCCTCTTTTAAATGGATGTAGGTAAATAAATAACCACGTAAATATAACCTTTCTAAAAAAGTATGTTCATAAAAAAAAACTCATTGATCATCATATCTATATAAAAATAGATTTTTCTCTAGAACTTCAATTTGAAATTAAAAATTAGGGTATTACTAAGTAAATTTTAAAACCTGCAATTCCTATTATTTTAATTAAACGGAACCTTATAAAAACCTGACATTAAAGAAAAATTTTAAAAACATAACCTTATTTAATTGTCACAAGTACGTACCTTTCATCATCCTTTGAAACTCTAAATAATCTTTTAGGAGGAATCATTTTAGCTTTGCATTCCCTTACAATGCACCACTTTTTACAACGCCTGGTATTTTCTTTACTTTCCATAATTACACAAAACTACTAATAAATTTCCACTAAAAACACAAAAATTCCCACGTTGCCTCTGTGACTACACAAAGCACAAGGTGAAATACGATTGTCGTCAACCGGCTTTTAAAACTCGATCAACCCTCAATCGACTTTCGAGAGTCAGGTACCTACCCCGACTACCTGTGCTTTGTTAGAAGGCTCAAGCTAAACAAAGATAGACATATACAGTCAACGTCAAACAAAATGGCATGCACGTCATCAAAGGGGGTGTTGAAAAATTTACATTGGTGTCAAACTTTTCGAAAAATAATAAAAGTCATTATTTAGCTAGATTTATAAGCAATGTTAACTACAAATGAGAACAAAAATAATAGTAATGAAAAAAATAAAGATCTGTACTTGCATAATCATTAAGAATGACAATTATTGATCAGATGACATTATGAAACTATCATATTTTACATAACTTAAAGGTACTGAATAAAAACCCAAAAGTGGTCCTCCAAATTTTATTCATGGTATTTATTGTACAGAATTTATACAGAAAAATGCATGCTAAAATTAGGTAAGCCAGTGGTGTACTCTTTTTGTATACAATTAAATTAGTCGGAGTCTCTTTCTTCGGCGCTGTCTGAATCTGCATCTTCATCACTCTCAAAGTTGATTATTAGAGGTTCGATGTCTGGTCGATCAAAAATTCGTTCTCTTTCATACCATTTAAAAATTTCTTGCTCAGTATGTCGAACACTATTTTTCCACATATCTGGTGTAACTGTTTGTAGTGCTTCGTTCCACATATTCAAACAGTCTTTTTCACTGTTACCATCTCTACCAATATGCCTGTTATAGTTACTTTTTGCTATGCCCCAAATCAATTCAATAGGGTTAAATACGCAATGGTAAGGAGGCAGACGAAGAACTTTGTGCCCATATTGTTCCGCCAAATCATCAACCACGTATATTTTAGGTGGTTTGTTCCTTAAAAAAGCAGCTATTTTAGGAATAGGTATAAACGAAAGAAAAATAAATTGTCGACTAAAATATATATGTAAAAAGGATTAAGTACGTACCGAGCAACAATATTCAATAGCTCTGTTTTAAACATTGTGTTTTGAAATGGTATGTTTTGATTTGTCAACCAGTCTTGAATATTTTGTTTTGTCCATGCATTGTTGGGCACTTTGTTTAAAATCATGCTGTGATAAGGGGCGTTATCCAGTATAATCAGAGATGGACTCTCCAATTTTTCCAATAATTGATGTTGAAACCATTTCAAAAAATTGTCCTGGTTCATCTCTCCATGGTAATCGCTCAATTTTGTTTTTGATGAAAATATCGCTTCACTACCCTCAATAAACCCATTTTCATTTCCAGCATGTAATATAATGTATCTAAAATATACTAGTTTTGAAATTTTATATTGCAAATTGAGTAAAAGTACATACCTTTTGCCATCTGTTTTAATAGTTTTCACGCTTTTTGAGTTTTCATTTTGCCAAGAGCGACCTATGGTCCCATTCTGAAATATCCAAGTTTCATCGAGAAAGACAAACTGGTATAAGGCCTCGTACTTGGCTTGCTTGTATCGCCTCAGAAATTCCACCCTTTTAAAGCAATACTTGGGAGTTCCATGAGCCCTCGTCGTGGATTGTCCTTAAGCCACTTAAATCCGAGATCTCTAAGCAACCGCCTTAAAGATGTAGCACTTCCATCAAACAAAGCCCTATCTCTCAATCGAGTCCATAAAGTTTGTATCGTAACTTGTTCTTCTAAAACCATGTGTAATATGACATTATAATTTAGTTTACGAATGCAAATTTCTCATAAGTAATTATAATAAGATCTTACTTTTGTCATACATATTATAGATCACTTCTCGAATGGTACTTGTATCCAATGTCGCTGTCTTTGTGACACGTTTAATATAACTCCGCTTTTTCTTGGGCGATTCTAAATTTCCATCACTTTTCACAACCTGGGAGATACGCGCAACTGTCCTTGAACTGATATTCAATGCAGCAGCAACACGCTATAAAAAATGGAATACAATTTCACTTTTATTATCAACATACGTATTATTATTTGTTACCTACCTCTTGAACAGCATTTAAAGGCAACAAAGGCCCGTTATTGTCCCTTTCTTGCTCAAAGTAATGCATTAACGAGGCCACGAGTTCCTTACACCGGCTATTTAACTGTTTGGGCATCTTTATAACCAAAAACGCCTCTATCTACTCGTAAAAAGAATAGTTTTGTTTTGAAAAAAACAGTTGTTGATTCACAGTATGCGGGGCCAAAGGATTTATAAAGATTAAAATTAAAAATGCCACAAATTGATTCAATGACAAAACTAATTCAAATGTCAGTTGTGAGTTATAAATTTCAAGGTGACAATCCGTCAACGCTGCGAAATCGGTTGAGTGCGTTTACATTTCGATAAGTGATTGGAGCGTTTGCAAAACATTTTATTTCGCATAATGCGTCTAAATTTAACATAAACTAATTTATGTGATATTTTAATAACAATGTTCATGTGACTATCTAACCAAAATAAGAGAGTAATGACCATTTTACACTTTATATATCACGTTAATATAAGACTGGCAAGAACAATAGTTTGTGATAGAAACATAGCCATCAGGCAGGGGAAATTTTATCGTGATGACGTGCATGCCACTTTGTTTGGCGTTCACTGTATAACGAACGTCGCATAGTAATATGACCGCCCAGCCACGTGCTTTGTCCCTTTAACACGGACGCCTTTTCTATCTCTGTCATATTTTAACTGCCTTGTCTTACTGTCCGATTTTGTTAAACTATTACTAATCTTTGACTAAACTCCCTATCGAATATTGAAAGTAAAATAGGGTAAGTGTACCGGTAATGGCCACCCAAGAGAAATTTTTTAATTTCGATCTCAAAGAAACAAACAATTTTCTTTTTTTTTAATTACTGTGTAAACTACGATTAACACTATAGTGTGTAGATGTAAAGTATTATTATAAAAATTTAAATACTATTAGTGTTTTTTTTTAATAAAGACTAAAAAAAATGTCAAATGCACCAGTAATGGCCACCAAGGCATTAGTGTTGGCCATCAGATGATCTAGTAATGGCCATTTGTAAATATTTTTTTAAAGAGAAAAAAAGTCAATGCAATTTCAAATAAACTATTTATTTTAAAGTCTGATTTATATAAAATTAGAAAGTTCAGGAATTGAATAAAATCCCCTCTTGTTTTTTAGTTCTGGGGTATTTATAACTTTTTAATGTCATACATAAAGTAATATAGACGATCTTCCTTTTCAGGCCACTTCCAGTCGTTTCCTGCCTTATTCATTGACGACACTTCGGCCCCTTCATGATCTAACTTTGTAACTTTTCCTAAAAAAAACACAAACTTTTAAACAAATTATTATGTAAGTTATTAGATCTGACAAGTGCAAAAAGGGGCCTTATATTCGACTTGTACACATGAATTTTAATAATTTTTTAGAGTAAAAAGGACTTATTTTTTACCTGGATACAGCTGATTGTTATACTTGACGATAACAAATTTTCCTTCTTTTAGACCATCTAGATTATTTTCGATGTCGCTAATATCTACATCGTCATCACAGTATGGAATATCCAAGGAACTTTCAGATGAATTGTCAGAATCGCTTACAATCTTTCTTTTTACGCCTTTTCCTGTTATATTTTTTGTGGCCTTGACTTTGACTTTTTCTTTTCTTTATCAGATTCGTAATGTGCTCGGTACTTTTGTGTGGAGACTACAGCTGGAAATATTTTTTTCTTTCGTTTGGGAGGATTTTTCTCAGGCGTTCTCGGAAAAATAAGGCAGTTTTTGAACGGAGAACTTACTATAAATCCTTCTTGTTCTTTGCTTTTATAGAGGGTGATATTTTCAATTTTGTCAGGTGACTCAAAAGTTTGGTCATAGGTGGTGGTATTGGTGGTATTCTGTGTATTGCTGGACTTTAATATCGACGGAGATACCGCAAGCTCTGAAACAGGAGGTACTGGACTCGAGGCTTTCAATGGGTTAAAGTCGTCAGCTTTTGAGGTTGATGGAACGTTCATAATATTTAAAGCTGTAGGAGATAATGAACGGGATTTTCCAGTTAGGTTTATATCATCAATCTTCTCGAAAGAACTTTCCGCAGTAACGTGATCTTTCTTTACTTCTTTTTTATCTTAAACCACAAATTATACAAAGCTTTGTATTCCAGTAGTCCTTCCCATTCTGAATGCTCTAAATAAAAACTTTTTAAAAAACTTTCTAATATATTTGGTTCAATATACTTTTCTATTTCTTCTAAGACATTTTTTTTAATTTTGAACTTTCTTCAGAATAGTGCTTTGTGGGATCTATTATTGCCCTACTGGCCACACATTTGGAATAATCAACATTTTCTTTACCAAAAGGAAACAGACCACATTTACGAAACCCGTTGCGTATCGTAGCTTCGCTGGCATATCTTTCAAAAACACTAAAAAGGACTGTTCCAAAGTTATATTTGGTAATTTCTTTTGGAAAGTTTTCAAATTTCCACTGTCGCACCAATGACCTCCAGCCCGTTTTTAGGGGCTTAAATACGGAAACGTCGGCCGGTTGGAGAATATGTGTGGCATTTGGAAATAACGCAATTAATATTATCCCACTTTTCTCACAAAGCTCACTTACTTGTTTTGTTAAGTGAGATCTGTGCCCATCTACAAAGAAAAGCACCGGTCTGGGTATATTTTTCAGCTTTAAATAAGGGAGAAAATGATTACCAATGTACTCAAAAAATACGTCAGAATTCATCCAACCTGTGTCCGATCTGCCGACGGCCCAATTGTTTGGTGAGGACATTATAATATCCTTTGGAATTTTCTTGTACGGATAAATTACCATTGGTGGCACGACACTACCATCTGCTCCAAAGCAAGCCATTACGGTTATTTGCACTTTCTCAGCATTACTTTTCCTTTCATAAAAGTCTTCTTGCATGTTGGAAGGTCCTAACACCAATCCTGATTTGGGATCTAATGCAAACCCGGTCTCATCTGCATTAAATATTCTATTTGGAAATTTAACAATATCTAAGAGACCTTCCTCTCTTAAGTAATTTTCAATTTCAAGAAACCATGTTTCAATATTTTCCCTGGTTACAGCAGCTCTTGATTTGGTAACTGACTCAGCATGCCTTTTCTTAATTTCTGGATGCCTTCTTAAAAATGCATTAAACCATGTTCTTCCAGGTTTTCCATCTTTAAAAAGTGATTCTTTTCCCATTGTTTTTAATATTTTTTGAACAGTTATAAATAAATTTTCTTGGTGGACAGGAAAACCCTTTCTGGCCATACCTAAAATCCACTTTACATAAAAGGTTTTCTTCTTCAACCGAAAGTTGAGTTACTGGGCCCATTTTTCTTTTTGCAACACCTGTTTGTAATCTTCGTCGTAACGTAGATCTTGGAACACGAAATTCTTTAGCAGCGGATTTTTAGACATGCCCTTATTTTTAACTGCGTCTACTGCCAATGACATGCTTTCTTCGTTCCATTTAAAAAATGGTCTTTTCTTTCCTCCATGGCTATAAAAAAATTGTTGTTAGTAAAAGCTTATTTTTTTCGATTTCTTTTTTAAGTATAATAGAATTGTGGTTATTCAGCAGAGTACAGGCGTACAATTTTAAAATTTACGTCAAAACAAAGACTTAAAAAAGTTCAATATTTTTTTTTAGTAAAAGCCTTATTAAATGGCCATTACTGAAAAACATTGTTTTGGTAATGGCCATTCCTGGTGACCATTACTAAATTTTATTTTATTTCTTGTTTCAGTAATGGTCACCCTTGAATTAAATAACAAAAAGTAATTTTTATGCGAAATTTTTACATAACTTATTTAATACTTACCTTTATTAATATTATAAACACCTACAAAAATCAGAAATTGCTAAGAACAACTTTTAATTTTAAAATATCCGAGAGCCTGACCTATCTATGCGCGGTGTTAAAAGTCGACTAATTCATAACGGTTGTGGTTATTACCAGATACACGGCCAAACAGAAGAAAGCAATAAAAATCCTTTTTAAGGTATTGGTTGGAAAAGCCTTTAGGAATATTTTAATACAGAAAGACATACTGCATCAAAACGTTAAATAAAGGTAAATGCCATTTGGGTTTAAAAAGTGGCCATTACTGGAACAGTGGCCATTACCGGTACACTTACCCTACTCCCCTCCGAAACGTTCACGCACAAGTGGGTGTGGCGATATAACAAGGTTAAATCGGGGACAAATTTCAAGGACAAAGACAAATCTCAAAGGCAAATTTAAATCTCAAGGTCAGTGTAACATTACCAAGGCCAAGTGGGCGGGGCATGCGCACCAAGGTCAAGGGGCGTGGCCAAGGTCATTGGAAGCAGTGGGGGGATATTGCTCTTTGGCTTAGGTTCTCTACTCATAACTACCAATTTAACTCCTGCCTAGATGTTGTTTAATTTTATTTCTTATATTGTTAATGGGGTGTGATTAAAAAAAACACAAATTGTACTAAGAAAAATCAGTTTTATTGATAAAAAAATACATTAAATACAGAATACATATAACTTAATAAATAAACATAAAATTGTATCTACCCTTAAACACACACTGTTGAGACATAATACATTTTTGAAGTCGTTTCCTCACCAGGTTAAACTTTGTTGGTCTTAACAATATATATTATAAAATATGAATAATATGTATTTTTTCACAACAGTTGTTATGTCCTGGACTTCTTGGCGCGCTTTTTTAAAGTACTTTCCCACGTAGGCTTAGTGCACTATATAGTCTAACAGATTTAAAAAATTTTTACTCATCACCATACCCGAATTGTCGATATTCCGCGCGGGTAAGCGAAATACCCCGAAAAACCTTTCCTCTTCGTCGGTTTCCATTTCATCATCATCGTACTCCCCCTCATAGGAAGTATCCATTATTGCCTGAAGCGATGCTGCTGAACTGGACCGAGGTGTCCCTACGACATCTTCTTCATTGGGCTGGTTTGATGCCCAAAATTATTCATTTGGTTCAAAGCTCGGTGATTGTGGCCGAGGACCTGGACGAACAGGTGAGTGGTTCGCTTGCATTTGCTCCGCCCAAAATTCTTCAATGGGTTCAAAGGTTGGTAATGGTGGCCGGGTTCCTGGGGGCTTGCATTAACAATAACAGGTGCCTGGTTCGCTGTCATTCGCATTTGCTCCTCTGTTAACCCCTCAACAGACATTCTTTGTAGTATTTGTCACACCGCTCACAAAACCCCATCACCCTAACTATTTTTCTAAAATATTCGCACTTCACACACATCTGTTTTCCGTTGACCGAAAAAGGCTTCACAATCGCGACAACTTTATTTTCCGTTTTTAAAAAAGTTTTAAAAAGAAAAAAAGGAAGAAAGTATAAAAATAGCAACAAGATGGTTTTAGTAACCTTGAAGATGTACTAATGAATAAAGGACTAGTGTTGGTCGGATCGGATCCGACCCGGTTCGAAGATTCGGATCTTTAACAAGACCCGACTGACCCGAATCCCAAAATTTAGTTTGACGGATCACGGGTCCTAGAACCGAGAGCGAATTAAAAATGATCATGAACGAAGAAGCGATCCATTTAGAGATCGACTCGTAACCTAATACGTGCGCGTAGGTTATGATCGAAGATCGAACGGAAACAAATTAGCTTTGGCTTGGCACCGCGTTCCGTTTGCATTCAGTTTGAAGAATTTAGAGATTCTCGGTCTCTCGGACCCGTAACCCGGCAAGCGTCTGTTAAGATTTCTTATTTTATGCTTGCTAATAATAATAAATAATATGTTATCGGAGGTTGTGTTTGTTATAGACAGGTATAAAATAAATCTTTTTGCACATTTTTATCAGATAAAAAAATATATTTTTAGTAAGGCTATGGCAAAATTACTAATTATATTTAAAGTAAATTAGTTTTATTTTCTATTTTAAATAAACCTGAACCTTTGTAATAACATACGTTTAACTTAGAACTGACTATTTATGTAAAATACGTGTTATGGACATTTGTATTTTTAAAGATTAACATGTAAAAATAATATTTGATTTATTTTTGAACCCTTAAGTCTATTTCTTTTTTCTGTCACTACTTGTCCCGCTTTAGAAAAAATTCGTTCACAAGGAACAGATGTTGCCATAGTACACAGTCTTTTCTTAACTAGATCGTAAAGTATGGGATAAATGTTTTTTCTTTGAAACCACCATGTAAACGGATCTTCATGCCTCCCAATCAGAGGTTCGTTGATGTATTTATCCACTTCCAGTATTGCTGCTACAGTAGGGTCATAGGGTGCACGAATAGCACAAACTTTTTCGTCAAAAGCTTTCCATAGAAGAGATTTACTAGAGCTGGGTAATTGTTGTTCTAGTGAAGCTTCTTGCCTATTATCTTCAGATAATTTAACTTTAATACTCTTGTCCTTTTTAACTTTACACTTTAGCACTTCGATAGCTTGATTTGCTTTGAATGTATCTTTAAACCCATATTTTTTAAATCTCGGATCTAAAATAACAGCTTGTGCTATAAGTTCATTAGTTTCGGCATTTTTAAATCGGTCATTTATTTCTCCAAGAAAAACCTCAATCATCTTTTGTATTTCGTTTAAAGGTATACTATTTCTAAATTGTAAGACATGTTTTTCCATTGCATTTATGAATAGTAGTATTTTCGAGATGGACACATTTTTTCAGCACTTATTTCAGTTGTTACATCGTTAAAAATTTGAAGGATAGTGATGGCATGATTTGCTATTTCCCAGTCTTTACTGTTTAATGTAGTCTCGTGTTGCAGAACAGCCAACGTCGATAAAATGGCATTTTTTCGTTGACAAAATCTATCAATCATATCTAGCGAAGAGTTCCACCGTGTACATACATCTAGCTTAAGTTTTAAGATGGCTAGGCCCATTTGCTCTTGTGTTTCATTTAATTTGCAACGAGCATGTGAGCTTCGCTTAAAAAATTCAACTATTTTCCTAATTTTAACAAGCGTGGGTTCAATTTCTTTAAGACCTTTTTGAACAACCAGATTTACACTGTGCGCAAAACAACCCAAATGACGCCAGTTACCCTGTCTTATAGCTGCGACAATATTATGCGCATTGTCACTAATGACAGATGAGATTTTATTTTGTATTTCCCATTCTTCGAACTTCTGCTGCAAAAGCTCACATAGATTTTTAGCAGTATGACGATCGCCATAGACAATGCAATCCAACAAATTGGAACAAAGTTTTAATGATTTTCCATCACTATCATCAAGCCAGTGGGCAGTTATGGCTATGAAATTTTCATTATTGATGGATGTCCAACTGTCTGTCGTAATACACACTGCGCATGCTTGGTTAACTTTTTGTTTAACAATATCCCTAATGCTATTAAATGTCTGTGGTATTAAGCTATCTGATATAGTTTTACGAGTGGGCAAAGAATATCCTGGACATAACATAATAATAAGTTTTTTAAATTCAATATCTTCGACGATGGAGTAGGGGTGATACTCTTTAACTATCATCTTTACCAACTGTTGATCGAACTGTTTCGATTTATTTATAGGCACGGGTTTGACACTTACTATAAAGCTTTCTAAATGTTCCTGCCTCACTCTCTTCTTTTGGGTAAGTATACGAGACGGTCCTGCTTCACTGCTATTGCTAGTAGATGCTTCTGTTTCAGATGCAATATTGTCATTATCCGCTAGGGATAAAGCTTCGGTAAATTTGTCTCTGTATATTTTGATGCCTAAAATAAAAACTCCATTGTTTACACCACTTTATTTCAGTTTAGGTTTTTAATTAAAGAAAATATATTATAAAACTAATTCTTTACCTGCATGTTTTACACGCATATGTCTAGTAAGATTTCCAGTTGAGCCTTTTGATACGTTTATTAATGCAAAGCAATAATTGCATTTTGCTTTATTTTCTGTATCCACATCGGAGGAAAAGTGATTCCATATTTCACTTTTTTTCGATATGCCATATTATTTATTATTTGTACGTTTGTACCTAACTTGAATGCTTATAAACGTACTCGCTATCACTATAATTTATAAAAATCCAAACACCAAGAACACTTCTCAATGATTCACGAAACGAAAAGAATACTGTATCTATCAAGGGTGTAATTCCCCGATCCGCCGGTGTACGTGCTCTGCATTGTTGCCAGCTGCCGAAACTCCTCATAAAAGAGAGAATGGTGAATGGTGACGCAGTGTTGCCAAAAAGTAGGTAATGTAATTTATAAATTAGCATTAAAATACCATTCAATTTTAACTAGAACTTTAACCAAAAACTTTAAACTTTAATATCAATGATATTAATATCATGAACCATGGTTAAAATATTAGTGATTGTCATTATTATTATCCAATAAATGCCAATATATGAACTAGCGAGTTAAAAAAATCCAATCCACCAAAAAATATGTTTACTTGGTATAACAGATCATTCTACTATTTTGGAATAACATTAGACAACTGAAATATAGATAATAAAATTAAAAGTAATAGCCATATAAACAACATGTAAGCCATGCGATCTAATGACCCGGTGACCCGACTCACTGATCCGGATCTCTTTAAGGACCCGGACCCATTGACCCGAATCTGCAAAATGACCCGCAATTCCCATCACTATAAAGGACTAAAGCTCCGTATATTTATACACTGCTTCAAGAACACATTCTGATAATGGGTGGGGAGAGTATACACGGTTTCAAGGACAAAGTCTGATGATGAGTGGGAAGGGAGATTCCAGAAGGGTGGGGGGTAGATTCAAGGTCAAACAAAGATGTCCAACCATGGGTGCTGCACATATACCAACTGGTATTTTTATGTGACAAAATCCTATCGTGAAAATAGGTTTTGTTAACTAAACTACTTTTAAAAAATTCTGTCGCCCTAAAAGGACTGATTTTTTTATTTCAGGGTGGGTAGGCGGTTGTCATAAAGTTTGGAGTCTTTTATTCACATTTAAACCTTGACACCCATTTTGCGGTGTTATAAACCATAACCTCTCCGCACAATGATCGCAAGATAGGTGGTATCGAAGTTGGTTACTCCGAAGGGTGATGTGTTGATTAACAATTATACCATTAAAATTGTTATCGGAATAACAAGCGAGGCACCATGACATATCATTAGCTACCGCATAAGTAAGAATACGACAAAATCGCCTTCCCCTTAAAAATTGCGCTGGCAACCTAACGTTTTTATTCCGATAATAAACAAAATCTTCATCACCACTGGAGTACCCATCATCGGAAGTTGATGCCATGTTGCTGTCTAGAAGAAATATGATATAAAATTAAATGGCAATCACCCTTAGTAGTCTAAATCCCCTCTCTAAAATAATATATACTAGACTTAAAGGACAAATTCTGGAAAAATATTTTTTGTCGACACTTCCCCGTCGAAGTATCGAATCGAAATTTTGGTCATTTTGTAAATTTTTGTTTTACGAAAAAAATTCTTAATAAAAATTGTTTATTTTCCTCTGCCAAACATTTTTAGTTATTTGTCTTAATGTCGTATCTTAACTCCTAAACGACGAAAATTTTCGATTTGGGACTTTAAAGTGGCTTAGCTGCAGCCTACTTTTTGCAGCGTCCTTTTCAATGCCATCAGGCGCTGCTGCATTGCCGCTATTTCGGCTTCGCATTCACTCACTTTTTGTTTTTTTCCTCGATATCACGAAAAATCTCTTACTTATCTGGCACCGTGGTATTAACACTCCGAGGTGTAGTTAACACTTTTTTAATTTTGGTGCCGCCGGCTTCCTGCCGCCGGCTTCGCTGCCGCTGGCTTCCTTGCCGGTTTAATAATGATATTTTTCATTATGCGCACTTTTGGTGATGACGGCGCCGGTGGCGGTGGTGGTGGAGGCACTTGTTTTTCGAATGCGTCAGCTTCCTGCCGCAGTTTCACAGAACCAACAAATGTGGACAAGGCCATTTCCACCTTGTCGTCTTCTTCCATCTCAACTGCGGCCTCTAAGTTGGGAAACTGCTGGTCCCTCTCAAGCTCCTTCCGCAAAAATTCTTGGGTAGCACTACCCAACCCCAAGGAATTTTGGCTGCACGACATATTGATTCAACACTTTTTACAACCTTTAGCGACAAAAATCACTTACAGAATGAAGTCTTGACTGTCTGCGCCTTCTTTGTATCTACACACAAACATCCCTGCCACTGCCTTTACTGTGGTGGGGATGCGTGTGCGTATAAAGCGCATCCTCACCACAGCAAAGGGAGTGTTGGAGATGCGCGTGCGTAAAAGATATACATTGCCACCAATGCCACTTTGTAAACATCCAGCCAAGACAACTTCTTTCAAGGACAATAACGTTCTGTGATTTTATGCTACTTTCTAAATACATTTTTATGTACATGTAACAAAATAAATATTAACTATAAAAGACAACAATTTAATATTCACTACAACATTGGTATGGACCTTCCAGTCTTATACATCATCTGATAGAAACGTTTCAAACATATCGAGTAAAGATTTTAATTTTTCCTCGTCTGTTAAAAACGATTCTACCAGAGTCTGTACGTTGCGCAAATTTTCACTCGGATCGCTCTCATAAAATTCAATGTCTGTATGACCCCAAGGCAGAGTTTTGCTAGATGAAGGAATTACAAAAAGTGTATCGTCCTTGTGAGATAGTGCTATTTTGTTTATTACTTTTGTATAAATGTCATGTAATTCACTTCGAGTAGTTAATTTTTGCCGGTGCACCGGGTACCACTCCCTCCCCCGCGCCTGTTGCCCCGCCTTCTCGAGTGAATGACTTGTTGCCCCTCCTTCTAGTCTGTGATTGGTTGACCGCTATCACTAATAACTTAAGAGGGGTGAGTTAAATTAAACTAGTAGTGGGAAATGTTTCATAAAATAGATGTACAGTGTCAGTCGACCTAAGTTGAAGATTTTTCGCATTAGTACTTACTATTTCAAACTATGTCTTATAAAACTACATTATATGTAACCAACAGTAATGGGACAGAGAAAGCAGAAATGGTATCAATACACAAAGATGAAATAATTCATTTTAAAAAACATAAAAATAATACAATTAGTGCGAAAATTGATACATTGGTGGACGTAGATGAAAATATCTTTAATGAAGATTCAGATCTAAATGGTTTAGAAGAAGCTAAAGTTTATGGTGGCGGTTGTGGTAAAGAAGGAATTGCAAAAATAAAAAAATTAGTGTCGCACTACAACCAAACTTTTGGATCAAGAAGTATGTGTTACACAGTCTTATGTGCTGGTTAAATCAATGGCTGGCGGCATGTACAGTTTGTGTCACTCATGTCATAATTTCTGTAGCCTAGAAATTACGAATGGAAAACGCACTCATGTTAATACGCATTACAAAAGACAATATTGTTGCTGTGAAGAGGACTTAAAATGTAAAGTGTGTGATGTAAATTTATATCAAATTGTTTCACCGGAAGTTTGTGTAGTATGTAATGATGCTGAAAATGTTAAAATTAAAAATCATCAAATAGAGAAAAGTATTTTAGAATAATCAATATTCTACTAGTTTTTATGTATTGTTGTATTGTACGTTGCATCCATAATAATTGTTTAAACTATTTAATATATTTATGATCATTTTGTTTATTGAAACTATAGCTATATATTTATTATTTTATGATGAAATGTTTATAATATATATATATATATATATATATATATATATATATATATATATATATATATATATATATATATATATATATATATTTTATGTTTTTACTTTTCTTGGGGTTTAAGTCCTTTTAAAAAAATACATACTTTTCTTTTCTTATTTTTGTTGCATTTATTGACGTTTCGGTACTATTTGACCTTCATCAGAAATAGAAATACAGTTTTTCACTAAGCGCTAAAAAATATGACAGTAATAAATATCTAAATCTAGAAGCTAAACAACTAATGTTTTACCTTAAACAAATTTTTCGGGAACTGCTCTTTTTATGTGTTTGTAAAATTTCACTTACATAAGCACTTTTTTTTCTTTTGGTTTTGTACATGTTTGCACTGTTACACTAAGGATAGATATGAACTGAGAGCTAGAGCCAGGGTACATATTTCAGTTTGGGGGTTTTTGGGTTGAATTAATAATTTAGGTAACAGAGGTAGGAAGGTTTTATGGCAAGGATGACGGGTTTTCCAACTAATTATTTGTTATTGTTTGAGGGACCAGTCCTATTTTTATTTGGTATTTAGAGTATTTATTATTATGTTGGTTTGCGTTTTTTACTGGGTGTTTATTTTATAATGTTGTGGTATATTTTGCTAAGTTGTTTTGTATCTGTTTTTGCGTTTATGGCGTTTTTGTTTTTTGGATTTCGATCATTTCTAGAAATTCGCGTTTTTTAGTATGACTTTCTGTTTTCAGAATTTTTACTTTGTCGAAATCAAATGTGTGTTGTTTATCTATGCTGTGGTTTGTTAAGGCTGTTTTGTTTTTTTGTCGAATTTGTGACCGTTCATCCTATTTTTTAGATGTTGGCTGGTTTGACCGATGTATACTCCATTGCAGTTTTTACAGGGAATTTCGTATATTGTGTGTGTTTTTTATCCTTCGGAATTTTGGATTTTAATTTACTAAAGCTATTTCGTAGCAGATTGTGACTTCTATGACTGACAGTTATATTGTGGTTTTTAAAAACATTTTGTATTTTTTCCGACAGGGTTGGAATGTATGGTAGTGACATATATTTTTATTTTTATCTTTTTTGTAGAATCCTGATTATTATAAAATTTATGTATTCTCTTTTTAAAAATGTTTTCTATAAGATTTTGCGGGTAGTTGTTAAGTTTTAGAGCTTTTTTGCTTTGGTAATAGCTTCGTGTCGGTATTCGGGGTCGGATAACATTATACTGCGGTCTGCAAGTCCAATAATGACGGATTTTTTTGGGATAAGTGATGTTGGGAATTAAAATGAATATATCTGGATGACCACGTTTCTTTTGTGAACCATATAGTTTTTAATGTGTTTTCTTTGTGATATATCGTTAAATCTAAGAAATTGATTTTATTATCTTTTTCCATTTCTATTAAAAATTGAAGTTTGTGGTGGTATTTATTAAATTCATTTAAAATTGAGTTGCACTGATTTTTGGGGACTGCTGTTATGCAGTCATCGACATATCTAAAGAAAAATGGTAGTTTGAATTTTAGCGTTCTAATAACTGTTTCCTCGAGATCTTCCAGCACAAGTTGCGCTATTACGCTGGAGATTGAAGCTCCCATTGCACATCCCTCAATTTGTTTATAAAATTTTTGGTTATATAGAAAGTATGTAGAGTTTAAGGTTAATTCAACAGCTTTTAAAAAATTCTTTCAACGGTATATCAGTAAATAGTTTTATTTTATCCCATTTTTTTGTTATTATTTTGTTTACTAGACTGATTGGTACGTTTGTGTAAAGAGAAACTACGTCTAAGGAAATTAGTGTGTGGTCGTTTGGAATTGTTATGTTTTTTATTTTGTTTTTGAAGTCCATTGAATCTTTTATATAATATTGGTTTTTATTGATCACGTTGTGTAATATATTTTTAGGAATTTGGAAAGGTTTTCAAAGGGTGATTGAATACATGATACAATGGGTCTTAGTGGAATGCCTTGTTTATGTAGTTTTGGGAGTCCATATATTCGTGGTGGTAGGGCATTTTGGATTTTTAATTGTTTTGCAGTATTTGGTGATATGTATGTTTTGTTTTCCCAAAGTGATATTAGTTCGTTATTTCGCTTTTGATAAGTGTTGGTTGGGTCATTTTTTAGTTCTTTATAGGTATTGTTGTCTTGTAGCAAATCGCTCATCTTTTTTCATACTCATGAGAGTGCATTATAACAGTTTTGTTTGATTTATCTGGAATTAGAATTTTTAGATTTTTATTTTTCTTTAGAAAAGATTTGGTTTTCTTAACTTTTTTAAGAGGGTCTTTTGTGTGTTATTTTTTGTTAATCTATTGAAGTTGTTTTTGTAGTTTGTGATGATATTGGAGCAGGTTGATCTTAGTTCGTCTTTAGTATCAGAGTTCAGATTTGTGAGTGAAATTTCGACATTACTTATAATTTCCGGGATCGGTATATCATCTGGTTTTTCTAATGGAATTGCGTAATTGGGTCCTAAACTTAAAACAACAAAAATAAGAAAAGAAAAGTATGTATTTTTTTTAAAAGGACTTAAACCCCAAGAAAAGTAAAAACATAAAATATATAATCCTAAAGTCCAAGAAAAACAAGAATATATAATATATATTCTTGTTTTTCTTGGAACAAAAAATATCGCCTAAAAATGAAGCACCCTAATATATATATATATATATATATATATATATATATATATATATATATATATATATATATATATATATATATATATATATATATATATATATATATATATATTAGGGTGCTTCATTTTTAGGCGATATTTTTTTTGTTTGTGCTACCTGAAAATCTGATACTTTATACAAAATGAAAAATTATGCCGCCGAGTAAAAGGCTCCAAGTGCAATAGCGGCTTAGCTCATTTGAAAATTCAGTTTCCTATTTAAATAACACAGCAAAAATTTTTTTCGGTTTCAACTTAATTTTTCGGCGTGAAAAAATTTTTTGGAAAAAACGCATCTATAGCTTTTGTAGGGCATAAAATTTGCTACAAAAAGTTCCTCTGTGTAAATCCCCCCGACCAACAGCTTCTGAGTTATAGAGATGCGAAGATCAATGTTTATTATACTTCACATCAAATCACTTTTTAAATCTAGATTTATTATTTTTACATCAAATCAAAATTTACTATAGACAATTGAACGCTTTTCTCGAGTCATTATATGATTCAGGTTTCTAATTTCAAAAATTACTCTTGAATAAAATAGTCAAAAATAAATTTCAATTAATGAATAAATATTTTTATTTTTACGTCAACTAACAATTTATCATATACATTAAGAAACTACTAATTTTTGTATTCCAAAAACCACTAACATTTAGTGAACAAATAAAAATTTTAATTAATAAATAATAATATCCAGAAGTGTAACTTTCCATGTTATTTATGAGTTTCTGTTGACATTAATGTTTTTTATTAGCATTAGGAAATTGCTTCCTATGCGTTGCCACAACTTGTAATAAGTATTGTTTCTGATCTTCATCGTGAGTTAAACTACGATTAAATGCTTCTATCAATTGTACTGCTCTTTCAGCAGCATCGTTCACCACGTGTAAACTTCGCAGAACTTCTAAACACTTATTATAATCTTTATTAGATTTCCACTCATTTGGATGTAATTTCAAAAATCCAGTCGGGAGTTTAAGTTTATCAAATAAAACTATTGACTGCTTTGATGCAAAATCGTCCAAATTTTTCGTAATGAAAGAACTAATTTCTACATTTTTAACATCGACGCGCTTGAAATTTTTATTTTTACAATTTTTTCGATCAATTGATTCTATGATTTTAATTTTAATTTCTGAGTTCACTTCATCATCAAAAAGTGATAAACAAATAAGTTCTTCAGACAAATACCAAAGATGAGTACTGAATTTTTTGAAGCTGCTACAGAAATCTTTTTATTAATTGTGCTATATTGCAATAAATTTTTCAAAAATTCCAAATCTTGTCGTGGAGCTTGAGTTGGAAGTGGTGCACCGTACCATGCTTTTATATACAATAATGCTATAAAAATACAAATGTGACGAAGTCCGTCACTTTCTCGACTGCTTAATGAAAATTGTTCCCTGAAGAGATACATTTTTAATGAATAAATGGCTTTCGAAAGCCATCGCGCATGGTGTGTCGGTCCAGGAGCTTTGAAAGTACTATTTCCTGTGAAACGGTTTCCCAAAAACACTGATGCCAATTCGAGTAGCTCACGATAGTCATCACGTGGTTGAACTTCCTACAAGAAAATAAATTTTTTTATAGTTTTGTATTTATATAATTATAAAAAAATGATTTCTCAAATACCTGCAATTGATGAGAAATAAAGAGTAAGATAGAATCTTTCTTATCATTTATAATTGAGGCCACCAAAGGATCATCCAAGCCTGTTTTGTAGTTATTCTTGTTTATTTCTGGCCATTTCTGTTGAAACTCATTGAATTTCGGTACTTTGGGACCTGAAGTTACTGGCCAGTATAGTTCAAAAACACAACGTAGAACCAGTTCATATAAATGATGCCTGCAGGCCAAATTCAACAAACTTTTCCCAATTTTCTTTTCAATAAGACTACAAACACCACTTTTGACACCTATCAGAATAAGAACATTTTACACAAATGTGTCAAAGCACAAAAATTGTCTCAAAATTAACATACCAGTATTGACACTAGTAGTGTCAAAACATAACGCTCCAACTTTGTCAGCTAAATTCCATTCTTGCACCAATTGAAATATCACTTCAGTCTGATTAAAACCAGTTGACTTATTTAATTTCGGCACTCCTAACAACTGATCACAATTTAGACCTGTAATAATTACTGGTAATCTTTCAACTTTGAAAGAGCCAGTCATTTCAGGCAGAAGCTTTCCGTCCCAATGAAGAGTTATCGCATCCGGTGCTTCGAAATTTTCCTTTAAATTTTCTCCAAACTTTTTTCTATTTTCAATTCTCTGCCTACGAACTGTACTAGGACAAATATTAACAGTTTCGAGAGGAACACCACAACTTTTCACAGTAGCTGCCATAATAATCGTTGCATTTCTATCTGATACATTCGTTCGATCCAGCGCAAATGTCACTTCGGGTGTCAAAATATTTAGTTTTTGAGGTGCTGAGCTTAAAGGAAGTTCATCTTCAAAATTCGATGGCATTCGTTGTAAAGAATGTGAACTAGAAGTGCGGGATTCAAATGAGATTGTGCAGTTTGATAAAGATGTACTCAATTCTATAACAAAAAAGCACGAAATGTTAATAGAGATCAAGCAAAACAAAATCACATCAAATTACCTTCAACTGATTCTTCAGAGTCAGAATAAGTTTCTTCTGAGTTAAATGGTATAATACCTCGGCGCTGATTTGTTCGTTCGTCGTCCAAAAATTTTTTTGTTTTTCTGTTAAAACGATATTTTTATTTTGACAAGCAATGTCAAATAGCTTTCTAGACAAAAGCTTAAAATCATTTTCTTTAACTTTCTGAGTAGCTGATTTCGTACGGGAGGAATTTTTTTATTTTATTCCATTTTAAATATAAATTTCTTAACTTTTCAACACTGTTGCGAACTTGCATCAGTGGGATTTTTGTTTTAGTCCAAACACTATTCACTTCATTGATGACAGTTTTTAAACTTTGATTCAGTGGTTTAGCAAGAGTTTTATAATGGTACATTAATAAACTCAAAACTTCCTGATTAGTCGGTAATTTACGTTGAGATAATAATTTACGTTCATAACCAAGTAGATAAATGTTTTTACGGGAGTCTTTACTAACCATTTCGGTTAAATATGAGTCTAATCACAATCACTATGTCGAATTCACTTTTATTTGGTTAATCTGATTATTCTAGCTGACATTTATAACAGAAATGAAAAATAAACTATGAGCTTTGATAACAGTTGTCAGCAATCGATGCCAGCTGTCAATAAGAGTGGAGAATAAAAACATCTGTTTACAACAATGGAGGTATAGACGAAAAGCAGCGCCGCCGCGGTATAAAATGGAACTAAAAATAGAATAATAGAATATAAACGAAAATTTGAATTTATCGTATTTGGAATTTGATTTTATTATAATTAGAGATAGAAAGTTATTTTTCTCTATTTTATTTAAGAGTAATTTTTGAAATTAGAAACCTGAATCATATAATGACTCGGGAAAAGCGTTCTATTGTCTATAGTAAATTTTGATTTGATGTAAAAATAATAAATCTAGATTTAAAAAGTGATTTGATGTGAAGTATAATAAACATTGATCTTCGCATCTCTATAACTCAGAAGCTGTTGGTCGGGGGATTTACACAGAGGAACTTTTTGTAGCAAATTTTATGCCCTACAAAAGCTATAGATGCGTTTTTTCCAAAAAATTTTTTTCACGCCGAAAAATTAAGTTGAAACCGAAAAAAATTTTTGCTGTGTTATTTAAATAGGAAACTGAATTTTCAAATGAGCTAAGCCGCTATTGCACTTGGAGCCTTTTACTCGGCGGCATAATTTTTCATTTTGTATAAAGTATCAGATTTTCAGGTAGCACAAACAAAAAAAAAATATCGCCTAAAAATGAAGCACCCTAATATATATATATATATATATATATATATATATATATATATATATATATATATATATATATATATATATATATATATATATATATAATATAATATATTTGTAAAATGTATAGTTTTGTAAAATGTGCAATAAAATATATCATAAAATAATGTGTTTTATTGATAAATCTATAAACTAACATAATTAATCGAAAAATTATAGTTATAATTAAAAAATCAATTATAGTTATAATTAAAATTCAATTTCTTGCACTGACGTAAGGTTGTCTTCTTTTTAAACTCGCTTTTGATATTGGATGGGGTGTTGTAGTTTCCTCCGGGTGTATCAGCATCACTAACAAAAGAAGAAGTGGATGGGGAGGCTGAAGAACTGGAGACTGGCTGCTGGAGAACTGGAGAATTGGGTCTTGTTGGTAAATCGTATACATAACCCAACAACATTAATTGTTGCACAATACTCTGCGTTTTTAGGAATGACAGAAACTCGCTCCACGTCATGATTGAAACTAGGGATGCACCGGAATTCCGGCGGTACCACTAAATCCGGCCGATCCGGCTGGTTGGTCGGAACTACCGTTACCGGAATTTTCGGATTTTATTGGAAATGTTTAAGTTTTAAATTTCCAATATAATTTAAATTTAAATATGTATAAGTATGCAAAAAAAAGTTTAAGGTTTTTTTTATTTTTTAAATTAGTACCTACTTACCTATTGTTAAGTCGTTGATTAATCACAAAATCACAATTTTTTTCTAACAAAATATATTTTCTTTTCAAAAATTACAAAACATAAAGTAACTGAAACTGAAAACATTATTAACAGCCAAACTCCCTGTGATGGATAAGTCTTGTAAGTAGGTATACAGTTTGCATGAAAAAATAGAGTGAGGAACTTAGTATTCATAATTTATTTTATCAAGATTATGGTGAATAAATAAGAGCTTTTCAGCATTTTCAGAGTTTAGCCTACTTCTATTATCAACATAAATATTACCAATTTCTGAAAATAGTCGCTCTGAATAGACACTAGTTGCTGGGCTTGACAGGAACTGCCTAACAAAGTTAATTAGATCAGGAAATTTTTCACGGTGCCTACTCCACCACTCAACTGGATCTGCCTTTTTATCTATAATTGGCATTCCATAATAAGTATCAAGTTGATGGAGTATGTCATTTTTAAACCAGATAAAGAAGATGCAGACGTTGAAGCTGTTACAAAGTCATTGTAGCAGTTCCATAATGTGAAAGTGGAATTTGTTGATGAATCAGTTGTTTTATTTATTCTTGCTCGTTTCCGAATTGCAGCTAAAGGCTCATCATCCTCATCTTCGGTAGTAACCCTTTCATCTTCGGTAGTAACCCTTTCATCTTCTCGTGTTTCTGCTTCATCAGTGGTACTGCAATTATCTTTTATTTGTTCCAAAAGAACTTTTTAATCTCGTCACTTATTGAGTTACTTGAAAAAAATTAGTTTTATATCGAGGATCTAAAATAGTAGATATTGTATAATAATTTTTAGATTCAACATCGGAGAATCTCTTATTTATTCCCGTAACCAGGCTTTCTTTCATAGATCCAACACCATATAACTGTTCTATCTTAGGGGACAAAAGGTAGCGTTTCAATATTGCAATTGTTGGAATGACTTCTGAAATTATCGATTCTGTGTTGCTCATTAATTTTGTTACCTCTTCAAAAGGGCGCAATAACTCAAGAACCGATTGCAAGAGGTCTCACTGGTTATTTGTTAAATTGTTTAAACTGTTTAAATTGCTATTTTCAGTAAGGTAAATAGTTACATACCGTCTCAAATGAAGCAACCTTTCTAACATGTAGAAAGTGGAGTTCCACCGCGTTTGTACATCTTGTATAATTTTTTTCGTTCCATGTTTAGCTCTTGTTGTATTTCAATTAATTTACTGCATGCTAAAGAGGAATGATTGAAATGAGTTGCAATTCTGCGGGCAGTACTAATCATATCTGATACAGTTCTTTGAGGCTGTCATTGATTATTAGTTGCAATTTATGTATAAAACACCCCTCACTATTTATTTCTGCATCTTTACATCCTCTCACCATATTGGCTCCACTATCCCTCATCAATAAATGAATTTTTTGTTTGTCAATGGCCCAACTGTTTGTCAAAGTTTCAAGTTTATCGGCTATTGCAAGTCCCGTATGACTGCCTGCAAATTTATCGCAACACAAAATAATATTTCGTTTGTCCCACTTTTCTGAAATCCAGTGGCCTGTAACACTTATGAAGCTTTCATTTGTATTTGAGCATGTCCAAATATCAGAAGTAAGAGAAATAAACGAAGCTTCACCAAGAACCTTTGAAATTTTTATCCTAACTTTATTATAAATGTCAGGGATTATTTTATCAGTAAAATACTTTCTGGAAGGAGGTTTATACTGAGGAGAAATAGTATTGAGTAATCGCTTAAAACCAGTATTCTCCACCAAGGAAAAAGGTTGGTTATCTAAACAAATCATCTCTGCAATTTTATAGTGAATTCTTTCAGCTCTCTTGTCATTGATATCCCATGCTTTGTGAAGTTGTGTAAATTGAGCTAAAGTTGGTTGCCTGGTCCTGGTCTCGACTGAGCCTGTAGCTGCAGATGTAGATGCGGAACCGGGTGCAGAACTCTTGTTTTCTATAAAATAAATTAAATTATAAAATTAAATTAAAAAATTAAAAACCCCCGACGCAAAATCATAGTAGTTTAAAAAGTATAAAATAGCTTAATAATATATTTTAACTTGCATAAAAGCCTAATCCATCACCAAAATTCATGAACGCGCCGGGGACTTTTAATTTTTAATTTATCATAGTCCCCGACGCGTTTATGAATTTTGTTGATGCCTCAGGCTTTTATGCAAGTTAAAATATATTAAGTTATTTTATACTTTTTAAACTACTATGATTTTGCGTCGGTTTTTTTAAATATTTAATGCAATTTTATTTTACACTTTTTACTTTTAAAAACACTATGCCCTTCTTTGGAGAGAAGTAAACGATCAAGCTATCGTAAATCATGAAGTGAAATTTTCATTAAGACAGGACCAAAAAAATAAATCAGACTAATCAAATCACTAGGCTCATGATTTCAAGTCAAAAAAGTAAAACATTCAACAAACAAAGCTACAAAACAAACCCAATCCTTTACCCCAACAAAAAATATAGATATAAATATATTCAATATTCAATATATTGTACCTTTTTCTCCAAAGTTATTTGAATATTCTTCAGGATGATGCCGCTTCAAATGTGTTATCAACGTACTTGTAGATGCCGATTTACCAAAGCCTCCCTCGAAACCACCATTTGACACAAATTGCAGGTAGCTTTGTTTTTGTCTTCTTTAAGGACATCAAGAAATTGCCAAACTTTTGACATTTTGTCGATCTGTATTAAAGAAAAACAGCAATTAGTTGAATTGGTTTATTAAAAAAAACAAGCCATTTTATATCTATGTAATTCTAATTATAATGATGATGTACTTACTTTAATACACAACAAAACATTATGTCGCCACAACACAAAACACCAAATTCTCAGAAACTTGAAAGTTGAAACGTTAACGTCGTGAGCACCAGCAGACATAAATGATAAATACAAAATGCAAAGAGAGATTTCCCGACTTTCGCGTCTGTGATTCCCCGACTTTCGCGTGTGGGATGCCCCGACTTTCGACCAGATATATTTTGTAATTGGTCAACAGTGAAGGATGTGCGTGTTTTCTTGCCTATGATAGACCGGCGGCTGTGGTTCCCCGACTTCTTTCTAATTTTTTTATTTTTTTATTATTGACAGGTGGCTAATATTCTCCAATTGAGTGAGTAGAATTGTTTTAATTTGGTTAATGCTGATTAAAAATTAATAGTTAAATAAACAGTAATTTCTATCTGTGTAGGTAAAATTAATAGTAATAAACATTGTGCAGACTGTAGCTAGTTTAAAAAAGTAAACATAATTCAGCCTCAATATTTTCAATGTTTTACCTATAAAAATAGGCATGCAGATACATTTTAAATTTAGGTCTTGATCCGGCCGGAATACCGGTGATCCGGTCCGGCCAGCGGCCCGGTCCGGTGCATCCTTAGTCAATTCCTTACAAATAAAGTCACTCCTTTTATATTGAAATCCTTGCACGTCCACGATAAACATTTTTTTTCTATTTTATTAAAATTATTAGGCAGTTGATTTTACAATATTAGTTAAGGGGTTGTATTTGACCAAACGATCGTGTAGTAAAGGGTGGGCCATCTATTGGTCCGATTTTGAGTAGATCATTAAATAGACAAAAGCTGATTTTTTTGCAACGAATTTCGCTTTATTTGCTACAGTGTTTCTTTCGATTAACTATGGAAAATGATTTCATTCAAATGTTGGCCACGGCTGGCTCGGCAGTAGGCCATCCTGGAACACCAATTTTCAAGCACTTTGTTCACTGTTTCCTGGTCAATTTGGGCAATTTCGGCACGAATATTCTGTTTCAAGTGATCAATTGTTTGGGGATTGTCGGCATAAACTTTACTCTTCAATGTACCCACAGAAAAAAGTCCAGCGGTGTCAAATCGCAGCTGCGAGCAGGTCAGTGGACATCGCCGAAACGGCTAATCACACGGTTGTTGAATCTTGTGCGCAGAAGGTTGATGCTACGCGCGGCGGTATGACAAGTTCCGCCATCTTGTTGAAACCATAATTCATCGAGATCGATATCTTCCAATTCCTGCCACAAGAAGTCAGTTATCATGTCGCGATAACGTTCACCATCGATATTCACGGCGCGCCCTTCCGCATTTTCGAAAAAGAAGGGACCTATCACGCCACCACTCCAAAATCCGCACCACACGGTGACTCGAGCTGGATGCATTGGCCTTTGGACGACAACGTGTGGATTGTCCGTTCCCCAAATTCTGCAATTTTGTTTGTTGACGTAGCCGCCGAGGTAAAAATGCGCTTCGTCAGAAAAGATGATTTTTCGTGCGAAATTTGGGTCATCGTTCAACTCATTTAAAGCCCACTCAGCGAAGCGTAAACGTTGTGGAAGGTCATTCGGTTTCAGTTCCTGAACGAGTTGGATTTTATACGCAAACATACCAAGGTCTTTGTGCAAAATCCTTCTTAGAGTGGTTCGTGGAATGCCGACTTGTTGACTTCTGCGCCGAGTCGATGTTCCGGGGTTTTGACGAACACTTTCGGTCACAGTAGCGATTGCTTCTGCTGTACGCACCGGACGTGTATGCGGCACACGTCTGGCATCGACCAGCATCCCAGTTTCACGAACTTTATGCACCAACTTTCGAATTGCACGCGCGGTAGGCGCTGCATTTCTTCCAAATTTTGTACGCAATTTTCGCAATGTTTCACTTATGACAGAACCACATTCAAAATAAGTTTTCAGTATTTCAAAGCGTTGTTCCAAAGAAAACCGATCCATATTTGTTCAGCGGAAGGTTAGAATTAACCTAGAATCAACAACTTATGGTGCTAAAGTTGACAGCGACATTATCGACAGGCTGTTCAAAATCGGACCAATAGATGGCCCACCCTTTATAAGACAATAGGCTGTAGTATTCTTGGGTATATTTTTAGTTGTTTCAAATTCCAAGCGAATATCTATTGCTCCAGTTTTAAGTGCTTCGTTCTGACGCGAACAGTCGACTACCACAAATGGACATACTCCGTAGAATTTTATAGGTTCGTAGCAGGGCTCCCCATGACGTTTGTAGTAAAAACTTCGTTGAAATTGTGCATACATTTCATATAGTAAAGCCCATTGTTTAGTATCAAAATTAAGATTTAGAGTGTCATAAGGATACATGTCTGAATTTAAAAGAGTTTAAAGTTTGATAAATTACCATGGTCAAATACACTCATATTTTTATCAATTTTGTTTTTTCTGTTGCTTGATAGAGCAAAAATAAGGAAACGAGGTCGAGCAATAAGAGCAGTACTTTTTACAGCCCATGTATGTCTCATTGCCTCCTGTAGTACTGGATATTCATGTAACTCCCAATCACGAAATGGTATATTTAAGTCGCGATTAAGTTCAAGACTTTTAAACAAACGTAACTTCTCAACATCGGAGACCATTACATGAGGTATTTTCCATACAATTTTATTTAATTTAACTTTATATTCTTCAGCCGTTAATGGTGCTGTAGTTTGAATAAGAGCATTGCTACCTGAATTGCTTCTAATTGAATCGTTTATTGTTGAAAGGAGGCAAGCGACATTTTGTAAGTTCTGAGATAAACGAAAAAAACTATTCTGAGCTATATGGAATTATTTTTTATAATATTTTTTGGTAAATTTTAAACAAGTTCTTACAAGTAGGTACATTAGTGCGAAACAAAGTCATTTTTTGCTTTTTTGATAGATAATTTTTGTTTTTTTTTAATGTCACTTAGCCCCTTTCAACAACTTAATAGAAAGACAAAACATTTTTTAAAAAATATTATCTTTATTAAGGACAAACTCAAGAAAAATGGAAGACTACAGCTTATTTATGTTTTAGTTGGCCAGTTCACAATGTCATTATAAAATGGTTTGTGCTTATCCGGAATATATTTCATCACGAGTTTGATATGGTTTACTTTAGTTTCTTTAATCGGAATCTTGCTTTGATATGCATTGTTTGACGGCCATCTTACGATACCAGTATTGGGCATTTTAAGGTAAAAAGTATGTTTATTAAAAGGGCTGTCAATAAAGGGGAATCACTAACATAACCGGGCTTAGAAGCATCGTGCCTAAAGTGGTGAAACAGAAAAATTTTGTTGTTGTCTTCGTGGTATGCCTTTTTTGCTTGTCTCTAGAGAAACGATGTTCTTTTTATAAAATTTTGTCCACCAGATTTTAAAATCCCAGATGTCATTGTTTTCTACCTCCATTACAGTAAATTTTCTACTCGCACTTGACGTAATTATCAATCTAGTAAACTCGTGCACAGAAAAAATTCTGTCGAAGCGCCTCAAAAGCTTTTTTACTGTGCCAAAATCCCTATCACAGGGCAAGAACGAGTGTCCCCGAATAGGATAAATCTGTTCTACTTTCTTGAATCTTGTTTCAACTAACGCCATACACATTCTAATCACTGTATTATTTTTATTTTGCCCAGGACAATTGTCACAAAATAAAAGCAGTTCCTCCACATTATCTGGTACATAGTTTTTATATAGTGCAGCAAAAAGCATACCTCGTTCGGTCCTTTATTGCCATTGCCTTCATGGTATATGTAGAAGAAACTTTCACCGGTTTTAAAATTATGAATATTAAACACGTTTACAGTCAATTGGGTAAGGTAAAAAAGGTCTTGTACAGGAATTTCGGGAAGATGAAGGTTTTGCATATAGTCAAACGATAAGGCTAACACGTTCTCATTCGTTTTGCAACGAGTTTCAGCATTCTTGAGATATTGGTAAAATTTCTTGGCTCTACGTTTATGCACGATTAGCTCAGCAGCAGCAGTCCGTTTGGCTGCATCACCAAGTGAAGAACTTTTAACTTTTACTCCAAGTTCCTCACACTGACAACATGTGTCTACCTGAGGTCGGCCAAAACGATAGTTAAAGTATTCCCTGAAATATTTTAGGTAATAATCGTACTTTATAGAGGAACCTGGGTGTTTCTCCTTAAAAAGCTGATACATAAGCTTGACGTTCAATCTTGCATCGAGATATGACATAGGTTTACCGGAGTAATGTGTCTGTTTAAGAGGGAATAATTCAACATGTTGCCTTATCAAAATATTGCTTTCTTCAGGAACTGCATGAACCTTCGGATTGTGTCCCCTTTTATCTCTTGGAGTTTCGTTGTTTGATAACAGAATTTTAATCCGCTGTACTCTCTTTTTCGATATACCATTTAAACTAAGAAAGGCTTTTTGACAAACACGCACCCGGGTGTTACCAACAAGAACAAAATGAATGTAGGTACATGATTTTTTAATTTCTTCATTTTCTGTGGTCTTCTTCCTCCTTCTACCGACACTACGTTTTTCTATAAGTCCTTGTAAATATATGTCCTGCTCATCTTTTGTTTTTAAACTGTAGAATTTTGCGAATATATTATTTCTGTCTCATTTATTTTAGTGAAACATTTCAAAGGACATCTATAAAAAACACAACGATGCGGATATGCAGTTATAGGCAATATAAAAAATGAACTTACTTGCATGCTAATCCGATTTTCTTTTCTTCTACTCTTTTTCCCCGTAATTAACATATGAAAGACCTTTTATTCTGTTCTGCTTTATAATATTTCTCTTATATTCCTCGTCATGTCTCACGCCTCTTTTCCTTTTCTTAAGTTCGGTTTGTTCACTATTCGAATGTTCTTCCATTTTTAGATATTAAACACCACAACGAACTTGTTACGACAAAGTAAACAATGTAAATGGCTTCCTAGACTATGCATACGAAAGCAAGATTTGACAAGTCACGTGACATGATTTACTTCGTAAGTTGTTGAAAGGGGGCAAGCGACGTCGCTTACCCCCTTTGAACACTAAATGCAATTTCGCATCGTGAAATATATCCGTACAGCGCATCGGCATTTAGATCCTTTCAACAACAAACGAAGCAGATATAGAAAGAAAGGATATTTTTCGCAATAACTCGAAACAGTAGAAAATGGCGCTTAGTCCCTTTCAACAATAAACGATTCAATTAGAATTAATTCTTGATTGACATTCATAATAATTTTTGAAAGTCTTCAGCAAATCCTAATAGGGTACGTAAAGGTAGACATATGTTAAAATTTCCGTTATCATCAAGTATATTTGGATTTTCATTAATTGCCCATCCTGCATTCTGTCATCGTTGTATTTCATTGGTGGTAAAGGAAAGGTTTTATTGTTGAGGTTACACCTGGGTTTCTTACACGATCCACTACTACACCTCCAAGTTCATAGCGAATTTCATCAAACAAATATGCAATACCATTGTTAACAAAACTTACATGTTTACTTGCTTCATTCTTGTCATTTAAGACTTTACCTTCAATATACAAAAACACTTTGACCGGGTAACGTATAAAGATCTTGAGTCTGTATAGGAATCCTTATCTCGTCATTATTGTTAAATGTTGTTGATGCATAGGGCTGATGGGTGTGATATTCATTGTTTACTATTGAAGTGTCAGAATAGACACTACAACATTTAATATGTTAAAACTCATTTCTCCTCAACTTTGAAAGTATCAAGTTGACAGTTACACCTTATAAATAAAAGGAGTCTTCTAAAATTGACCCTTACAACTAGCTTAAAATTAGACCAAAACTTTTTAAGCTTTGGAATCTTGACTTTTATTTTTTTAGTTGAAATCCTAATGAGAGCAAAAATTCCTTATTTGCAGGTTTGCCTCTTTTAGCTTTGAAGTACTACTACTCCTTTCTTCAATATTTGGTTTATTTTTATACCTTTTCTTGTTGTGTTTTTGTTGCGTTAAACTACCATTACATGATTGAGAAGTAGTTATTGTTGTGGGAAACTGAGCTATATTATATAAAAATACCATATTACGTGTTTAAGTGGTCTTCTTTAGATGTAATCTAATTGTGATCACTTCTTCTCTAAAATTGATGATATTTCCATCTTGATCGGTTATTTTAAGGATTATTGCATCAATATACCGTGTGTTAGTTGGTAGATAGATAAAATTTAATGGATTTTCAATGATTTTTGTACCGGGTAATGAGGAGGGATAAAACATGTGAATTACGTGAACTACTTTGCCATTGTGAAACGAATTTGTCACTAAATTACACTCAACACAGATTGTATTTACTAAAATATTTATAGGTCGATCTGATGTATGTTTTTTATTTTTTCAAGCTTTCTTTTCTTAAAACCCAGCACTGACCCTATGTTACGTGGTTTAGAAAAGTTAATCTCCAAATTACTCTTTATTTCACATTTTAATGTATTGTAATTTGCTTTAATAACTAGATATGGTTTTTCTTCTTCTGTGCCTGGTTTTTCCTTTAAACTATCCTCAATATGTTCTTCCAAGTAGTTGTTAATATCCTTAATGTCATAAGAACCCTCAGGAATTGTTATAATCTCATTATTGAAATAAAATTTATTATTTGTACTATCTATATTGGGTATAGAATAATTGTAACTTTCAAAATTTATTAAACCCAAAACATAATTTTCATTTTCATTTAATACTATAGGTGGATAAATCTTGGTTGACAATAGCGAGGTTCGACCCGACAGGGTAAAGGTGAAGGACATAATGTTAACTTAAAAAGAAATAAATAATAACTAAGCTTTTTTTATATGTTCTTATTTAATATATACTGCTTTAAGTACAATATAAGAAAGATAAACATAAATGACCACAATTTACACAGTTATAAGATTGATAGGAATCGTAATTGTACAGAATATTACAGGGGCCACTTGAATAGAAGTAATTAACTAATTCTGTAGGAGGAGACAATTTACCGAAACTATCAAAATAACTAATATTAACACCATGCTTTTTATAAGCAGTCCAATGTGTACCTGGTCCACTACTATTGTCCAAATTAACAATACCCGATTCTATTTTTCGTATTTTTTTCGGTAAAACATCTTTCATAAAAACACCTCTAAAATTACGTACTCTTAACTTTTTTATATAATTATTTAATTCAATATTTGTTAGTGGTCGCATTGGTAGTTTTATGGGTAGTTGTTTTGATAGTCCGGTGGTCGTGAAAAAGACCTAGTCCTTTTTTGTGTGGCTTAAGACATAAACCTTTGTCTAGAGCTATTCCTTCCATTGATTTGTTATGACGTTGAGCTTCCTTCAGTTGTTCAGCTGCCGATTTTGCCTCGTTAACGGTCTTTACAATGCCTGCAGCTGAACCAGTGAGAGCCCCTAAGGCACTTAATCCTGCAAATATAGGAATAAGTGGTAAAAATCCACCTTGCTTCGGGATCGTAATGATACGGGAAGGTCTTACTTAACGCTATGTCCTAGGTAAACACGACAAGTGCGGTGCGTGCATTGCGTTGCGTGCGATGCGGGCAACGTGTAGAATAAACAAGAAGAATTAAAATGAGCCTGTCCAGCGTTACCACGTCGGACGGTAAATGCGCACGCAACGTGATTAACGCAACGCACGCGTTGCTTTTAATTTAAAACCTGTTTTATTTTCACCGCAGTTTTCGTCCGATTTTAGACATGGAATCACTTATAAATGAAGTGCAACGAAGAAATGTTTTATGGAACAAAAAAATCCACGTTATAAGGATAGGTTAATTGTGGATAGGGAGTGGGAAGCTGTAGCGTGCAATACGGGATTTTCTAGTAAGTATTTACCTAGCTAACTATTATCAAGCAATCTTATTGTATTTTAAACAAAAAAAGTATTTCTGAACACTTAAATTTTGTTTAACCAAAAGTAGTCGCAAAAATTGTTTCTCAAATTTTCTGCTTCCCTGGTTGGACGATTGTTGGATCGTGAAATGCGTAAATTATGATTGTCATCACTATGGCTTTTATTATCAGTGGTACCTTGTAAGCCGTTGACAAATGGGTCTCCCTCCATGTCGATTATGGCATTATGTAAAATACAAACCGCTTTTACAATATGAACTGCGTTTTCTACTTTTGTCTCTATGCATTTCAATAAAATTCTAAATTTAGCAGAACTTATTCCAAAGGCACATTCTACAGTCATTCTCGCCCGTGATAAGCGGTAATTATAATATGAGGCAGCTTCATTATTGTGAAGCCGCCTTCTAGGATAGGGTCTCAACAGATAGGTTCTTAATGGGAATGCTTCATCTCCTATAAACACGGGGGAGTTTTTTGTTCAGAGTTAGGTAACCGCATATCTTTTGGTAGAATTAAAGTACCATTTTCGATGTTTTGATAAATTGCTGAGTTGGAAAATACTCCTGCGTCGCTATCTTTTCCGTATGCACCCACATCAATCATTAAAAATCGATAGCTTGCATCCACGATTGCCATTAGAACTATTGAAAAATAGTTCTTGTAGTTGTAGAACATACTACCTGATTTTGATGGACATTTAAGTCTTATATGTTTTCCGTCGATACTACCTATACAGTTTGGAAAATTCCACTTATTGAAATACTGTACTGCAACACTTTCAAAATCACTGACTGTAGGCAAAGGCATATGCGTTTTCTGAAGTGAGTCCCAAATGGCTTTGCAAACTTCTATAACTATCGATGCAACTGATGATTTCGATATTCGAAATGTAAAAGCAATTTGCCTAAATGCGATTCCAGTAGATAGGTACCTGAAACAAAACAAAACCTAATTACTGACGCAATATTTTTTTTCAGAGGAAGAGGCGAAAAGAAAATGGCGAAATTTACGCGATCAGTTTGCAAAAGAGTTGAAGAAAGTTCGTAAACCTCATTCAGGCGATGCTGCAGATGAAGATGAAGGGCAATATACAGGAAAATGGCAGTATTTTGCCAATCTACAGTTTATGAAGGGCATAGTAACTCCTCGGATTACGGAAAGAAATATACCTCTCAGTGAGGTTTCTGAAAATTCGCAGGCCTGGCTGACAATGAAAATATTGAAAAGGAATACCTTTCAGACGAAAGTTGTGCTCCAAGTGTTTCGTCACCAGTGAGTATCATTGCAGATGATTCACAAGTGGTTGCCACTGCCACTGTTCCGCTCGTAGCTGCCAGGACTGTACCTGATGAATCAAAAATACGCCGTCTTCGTCCAACAAAACACTTTCTCGTTCAAAGAGAAAGACAGTACGTGAAGAGAATATGGATGTCGAGGAAAAGTTATTGAATATAGAGGCTAAAAAAATTGCTCTGCTTGAACAGAGCACTAGAATGCCGGAAGACGAAAATTCTCTATTTTTGAGGTCATTACTGCCATATTTTCAAAAAATGGATCCATTGCAGCAGCTGCGGGTAAGAACCAAATTTCAAGAAATATTAATTCAAGAAATGTCACCACAGTCTAGCTCTTGCAATACATATGTCCCTTCTCGTACATCGACTGCTATGTCATCAGTGCCGCCGTCGTCCGTATATTCGAATATTTCTTCACCTGCCTCACCTGCTGAAGGATATTCTACCTACACTAACATGTATCCACCTAATACATTTATTGAAGGACAATACGATTAAAAGGTTTTCTAAAATATTGACAGGATAAATTGTACCTATTATTTTCAATAAAAAAAACTTAAAATATACATCCTAGTATTTATAGATTACTTACCTTAAGGTTAACAAAAGCCTCTCTTCGACAAAAATAGGTCTTTGAAAATTTGTTGTACAGTGGTAACAGGCAAAACGTATTTTTTCAACGATATAATCTAATGTATTTATTGTCATTCTTGTGTACTGGCGAAAAGCACTTTCATCTTCTCGCAATTCTAGATAGAGGTGATGAAATTCACCGTAAACTACTATATTTCTGTAGATTTTATGAGTCTTTTTTCTATATTCATGTTTCTTTTTCATTTTTCGTAACAATTTTAATTTTATTACACTATTCTCAGCTAGTAAAATCAAACGGGTTGACGTTAGTGCCATTGTTTTTGAACTAAAATATCGTACTTAAATTTGCCACCTATATTAAAACGCACGCATTACTATAGCGTGCGATGTGTGCGTTTTATCGCACCGCACGTATCCGCGTTTACATAGGACAAGGCGTTATTCTTGAGTGTATTAGCC